>CM060962.1:234537115-234604615 GCA_030765045.1 Tenodera sinensis | reverse complement strand
ATATCTAGGATGTGATGTGACACATGAAGAAGATTAAGATATAAGTAAACATTTAAATGCATACCAAGAAATTTGCGGAGAAACACATAAAGCATTAAAAAGCCAAGAAAAGAGACAAAATTGAGGTTCTATGCAGTAATGGTTCTGCCAGCACTACTCTATGGATGTGAGGCATGCACTCTTGAAGTAAAAGGTAGAAGCAAACTTCAGGCATTAGAAATGAGATGCTTACCTGCGGTCAAGGGATATACGAGAAGACCATATTCCTAACGCAGGAATAAGAGAGAAGTTAAATCACTGTGTCAAATAATACAAGATCATAGGAAAAATAGCTAGACCATCTAATACGAACGTCTAACAGCAGAATTGCTAAAGTTTTAGATTATAAGCCCAGAGGAAACTGACTGGTTGGGAGACCAAAGAAGCGGTGGAGAGAGAAATGTAAGACAGGAACGGGTGTAGTAGCCCACTGCATGTGGGAAGAGCAATAAGAAGAATATCCACGTATCCAACTATCCTTTTCATGTGGTGTATATCTTAATTTCCTGAGAATAGCCTATGAAGACCTGGTTATTTGGAAGGAACTTCGTATAAGCTTGTATAATTCATGTACATTAGCCTACTGCTCAAAAAACACAGATCTCTTTAAAATACACAATTTATTTCAAATTGCTATTTTTGGCATAAGCCGTTTCTGAGATATATATTATCAATGGTTTGAAATATTTTTGTTATTCTTTTCAAGTCCTGTCAACTTTTAGTTGTTTCTTGCGATTGCATGGAAGGAGTATGGGATTTTAACGCAAGTAGGGAAGATAACTCCAAAATTCAAGTTAGAATATGTAGATGTCGAACAAGGGGACCCTGTATCATCCAAACTAGTTATGTGTGTGCTAGCAACCTCACCAAATAAGTATATTGGCCAAAAAAGGTACAGAATAAATATAGAGGGGGTAAACTCACCAATTTGCGAATTGCAGACGATATAGTACTGTTTGCCAAGTCAGCCAGTAAACTGCTTCCAGAAAAGAACTAGGAAAGTAGATAAGTAGGACTATCATTGAATCCGGAAGGAACAAACCTTGTGACTAGCGCAACTGAAAACCCAACTTTGTTAGAAGGGGGACACGTCGAATGCACAAGAGAATACACCTACCTTGGACAGGATAGATAAGGGGGAAGTGCAAAGAAGGATATACCTAGCTTGGAGAAAGTTGTCACTTAACTACATCTTCCGAGACAAAAAACATTAACAGAAAATTGAGATTTCAATTTTTAGAGAGCTGCAGGTTCCGTGTCGTACAATATGGAGGTGTTAGTAAAAAGTACATGTTCTCTCAAGTTTCTTCAACTATTTTAAGACACATCGAATGTACCACAACATGGGATCCCAGAATAGGAAAGTGAAGTAAGTGAAGGAAAGTACGTCCCAAAACGAGGTGGAGTGGCTTCCCAAGTAGAGTGTGGAAATACCTAAACAAGAAGAGCATGGGATAGCTGTAAATGGAAACAATAATTAGGAAGTGAAATAACAAAAAACATACTGAACGGCAGTGAAAAATGTAAATAATGTACCAACGAGGACAGTCAAGACAAACAAAGCTATAATTGGCTTTATACTGTCAAAGCTAGGTACCAATATGTACACAGTAGGAAGGAGTTCTCTCAAGTTTATCAACTATTTCTAATAAGCATATGATGTACCTAATTAGTTCAATTTATGTGTAATGCTAGGATGTTAATATACCGTAGACCACAAGTGTAAGGTATAAAATGCTTGTATATCAAGCTGAAGTTTATAATGTTAAGAATATTGTAAGTTGGTAAGAAATATATACAAGTTGTCTGCATAAGAGAGCACTAGAGCTGCCCTAGTGCTAGTGAGCCACCCCTACACAGTAGTAGGCCCTGGCTCTTGTGGCGGCGGCGACGACGGTTTGCATCGGGCGCCGGACGTCGTCGTCTTCGTTCCTCGGCTGCTCGTAATCGGCGTCTCGTGCTTATCGCCGGCCACACATACTAAGGGTCATTGTGGGGATGTGGGGTAACAGGTTGGTTCGATCTCAGGGTGTAATAAAGGTCACAGAGGACCTTAGTGTGTCCAACAAGGAAGGCGACACTATTTTCTGTACTGCACTTCTGATTTATTGTGTTTATCGTGACATCTGCCCAAAATGCACCAGAATTCTCGGAGAACAATTTCCGAGGTTGTATATAATTTCTTGTCCCTTGTAACCGGTATTTCCCTGATGAAATTCTAATCCCCGAGGTAACTAATTTCCGCACTGCATGTTCGCGGTGTCTTCCTATCACACATCTTTCCACGTCTGCCTCCTCCAAGTCACACTGCTGAAGTCCCCCAATTCTAGCTCTGGTGCCTCTTCCGCACCTTCCCATCTGGACCACACAGATTTCTGCCCTTTTAGTTTCGAAAACATCCACCCTCGTTAAAATTAACGACCTAAGGGGACAAATATGTTTTCGAAACGCCCACTCCGAGAATCCTGGATGTTTTTCTTCGAGAATATGGTTTTCGGGAGAACTTCCCGTCACACTCTGCAGGCATTGAAGGAAAGAAACAGAGAGAGAGAGAGAGAAAGAAAGAAAGAAAGAAAGAAAGAGAGAGAGAAAGAGAAAGAGAAAGAAAGAAAGCAAGCAAGCAAGCAAGCAAGGAAGGAAGGGAGGGAGGGAGGGAGGGAGGCAGGGAGGCAGGGAGGGAGGGTGGAAGGAAGGAAGGGAGGGAGGGAGGCAGGGAGGCAGGGAGGGAGGGAGGAAGGGAGGGAGGAAGGGAGGAAGGAAGGAAGGATGGATGGAAGGATGGAAGGAAGGAAGGAAGGAGGGAAGGAGGGAGGGAGGGAAGGAAGGAAGGAAGGAAGAAAGAAAGAAAGAAAGAAAGAAAGAAAGAAAGAAAGAAAGAAAGAAAGAAAGAAAGAAAGAAAGAAAGAAAGAAAGAAAGCAAGAAAGAAAGAAAGAAAGAAAGAAAGAATGAAAGAAAGAAAGAAAGAAAGAAAGAAAGAAAGAAAGAAAGAACGAAAAAAGGAAGGAAAGAAGCAAAGAAAGAAAGAAGAAAGGAAGGAAGAAAAATAGAAAGAAAGAAGGAAAGATGGCGGAAAGTGCAGATATAACTCGTATTTGAGTAACTGAACACTTAGATCTTGCTTCGCGAATCTGCCCCATGTTTAGGCAACTGCCTCTGGTCACCCAGTAATCTCAAATCGCCCATTTCCTCCTAGCTGGGCTTAAGGATAAGCTTTGAGTTTAATTTTTCGCCAATTCTTCCACCGTGCAATCCCGACAAATGTGTACCCAGTATCCATTCCTCATCAGAATGGGCAGATTTTCCTGCCAAAATCGTTAGTAATTGTCTGTGCTCTCTAGCCTCCCTGTCTAAATCAAGTCATTCTTGATCTTTCCTTTCTTCCTAAGCTAAATATATAAGTATGTCTCTTGATCCCACTTCAATTTTATGTTTTGTTTAGTAGACATAGAGGAGATTTAATTTTAGGGCCCAATTGAATTTCCTTTAGGATGATGTCTATTAGTCTTCTTTTGACACAGTTCCATATGTTTTTTGTTATTTCACTTCTTTGCTACACTGACCCCATGTCTATTTTCCTAAAGTCTCTTTCCAATTGAATTGCCCAAAACTTAGGAAGGTTCTCCTCGCTGATATTCATAACTTTTGGAGCGGAGTGTGGAATGGTAATTTAAAGTAAATATGAAGCATAGAGATAGAAAAATGGAGAGAAATGTTACTTTGCGGTAGCGGATGATGTATACGGATGAGAGAGGTGCCAATCTTACTCATTGTTTTGAAATGCCTTTATATGAGGCTCAAAAATTGGCAATGCAAGCTTACTTAAACGATTTAAGCTTAGCGATGAAATACGAAATCTTACATTTCTTTGCAGTTAAACCTGTAAGTAGGGAGGTATTGCATTCCATACAAAAATTCGATGTACATATTTCACAGTAAATATACTTTTTAGATCCCATGAATAAAAACAGAAAGAAGAACAAATTTGATGGTGTGTATCTCTGAGTCTGTGAACATCATAACTGTTCACCGTGTTGGAAATACCTATGCCAAACCTAATATTTAAGTTCAGTAACTTCCGAGGATACAAGCGAGGATTTTGTAGAAGATCCCCCCATCCCAGACTACCCATTATATGGAAAATATTTCGCTATTTTTACTTTTATCAGAAATGACAAAACAATTTTGATTAAAATATCACGTTTTAAGATAGTTGCATAACAATTAAGATGCATATCTTAAATTTTCTGCAAATAGATGTAAGGTCCACCTTATTGTGTACTACTGTGTATGCTCATTGCTTCACACTCGTTTGCCTTGGATTTGATTTTATGTGGCTGGCAATGCCTTTTGGTGCTTCTGGTGCTGGATCTTGAAACTAGCCTGGAGGTCAAAGGTTTGTTGAGAGGTGCGAAAGTTCGAGGGAGGGTAGGAGTTTGAGCTGGGAGTTGCGTGGTCTTCTGCAAGAAAGTGGGCTGCCAGGTGAGCTGTTCTGGTCAAGTCGGAATTCCGTGGCTTGCGTTTGTTTGAAATTGCAGTCAATGAGGGACTGTTTGGTCTAAATTCACCTTTGGGTGACCATGTGGGGATTTCCTTGGTCACATTTGAAATTTGCTTTAAGATATTTTATGAAGCTGGAGGTAAATACAATAATACAATACAAAGCAGGGATAAGAAACTAACAAATTGCAATGACATATTGCGTACCCTCGTGTTTGCATGAATTTTGTTACGATAATTTAGAATCTCTAATCGTAACGTTAGACAATAGGAGCATATACAGAGTGAGTTTATTCCCTGGAAAATAAAGTCCCTGTAATTAAAATGGAAAACATTCTACGACCTTTTCGGTTCTTTATACTGTTTGTATATTATCACGGACTACACACGCTAGTTCAAGCTTGGGAATGCCTCTAATCGCTTGTCTTTTCTTACAAGCAGAATGACGTTCGCTCACGCCACTGGCGCCCGCGTCATAGAAATTTCCCCGTTGCATTCTGCAACTTCTTTAACGCACGAAGGGATATCTGCTTATGCCAAAGCCTGATGAGTTGGACCATTTGATATATATGAGGCTTGGGTACTTTCTTGTTCCCTCGCTGTCCATTCCCTCGCCAGGCCAAGCCTTAGGACTTAAGCTTATGTGATGGCAAGCACCGCCAAATCAGCTCAATTCTGGATGACTTTTATATAATTGATAAACCGTAACAGATACACAAAATCGTATTAGGCAAAAGATGTTAAGGTACACAATTTATGTCAAACATAACCATTTGTTATTGGTTTCAATTGTCACACTTACTTCGTCAAATATGAAGTCTCTGTTCGTCAAGCTAAAATTAAACCCCAGCGCAACAGCCCATGAAAGGCCAAGGCTTGTCACCCAGTCGCTGCGTCCCCTATCTCTGTCCACTACAGGCGTCATTGTTGGGATGCAGTACTGGAGGGCGGGACGTGGTTAGCACCCCGAGCCCTACCGGCCAGTTATATGGCCTTCTGAACCTGCGGTCGCTACTTCTCCATCAAGTAGCTCCTCAATCGGTCCCCCCGGGACCTAACGAGGCTAAGTGCACCACGTGCCTGACCTCCCAGCGGGGGAAAAATCCCCATGCTGGTGCCGAGGATCGAACCCGGGTCCTCCGCGCCAGACGCAGGCGCGCTACCAACTGCGCTACGGCAAGCAAAGAGTGGAACTTCAATGCCATTACAATATGGCAACCCGCTTTTTAAGTACTTGACTATCACTTTAATCTACTACATCCCTCTCATACTGTTATGAAACTTGTAATGATACCATCTCTTTTATCACCATTAACAAGAGGTAGATACATTTTGTTTTGTAAGGATAGTTTGTGAAACAGTGAGTAAGGAAGGTCATATGAATATCACATTTAAGGTTTTTTTTTCCATTAAGTTTAACCCGAGTTACTGCCACAACAATATTACAATGTTTGCAAAATAAACATTACGTTGGAGGCAAATTGATGTGAGCACAAATGTAGCTCGAGGGAAAAAAAAATTAAATGTTTTTGTGTATGCTGACGACATAGTATTAATGCAGAAAATAGAAGATGACCTACAACTGTTAATGGTGTACCTTAACCAAATATGTAAAAATTATAACACAGAAATATCAAAGAAAAGACAAAAATAATGACAAACTGGGGAAAATACCAATGAGGTCGAAAATAGTCGTTGATGACAAAGTGCTTGAACAAGTCTCCTCCTTCAATTATTTGGGACGTGAAATTAATAATGAAGAGGATAAAGATACCGACAAAAACTTACGAGATTTCAAACAATTTGTAGAACAGCACACAATACCTTAAACAATAAAACAAGACCTGAAACGATATTAAAATTTCATAATACTATGACAATTCCTGCTTTACTTTGTGGATATGAAGGCTGGATGCCAACACAAAGAACAATTAGTAGAATACAAAGTTGCAAAATTAGATTTCTGAGGAAAACAAACGATACACAACACAGAATTAGAAATGAAGAAATAAGAAAGGAATTTTATTAGAAGTGGAAGCTGTCGACTCAAGAATGGATAGATACCGAACGAAGTGGTTTGAACATGTTGGGTGGATGGAGGATATCAGACTGCCAAAAATCGCTTTCCTATATGCACCTAAATGAAAGAGAGACGTAGAGAGACTGTGAAGACGGAACAGACAGTAGCCTAATCCATGAAGTGAAGATATTACCTAATACATTTTAAAGGCGCATCCTGAATTCGATTTCAGATATCAGGTATTTGGTTTGAAGAAATAGTAAACGTCTAACCCAAACTCAGCACTCACAAGGTAAATATCCATTTCGTGACTTTTCTGGGATGGGTAGTATTTGCTGAGGTTTACAATTATAAACGGACTCGAACTGTGAACCTCCTACTCACTGCAGAGTTTACATCAGCGTTGCTGAGCCTCACGCACATGACTCAATACGTACGGTTCTCTTTGAATATTTTCAATCGCTCCGTGGACTCGAGCAATAAGGTCCTCCGAGGACGTTACAGAAGTGCCATACACCACATTCTTCATACATACAATCCCATAAAAGATAGTCCAGAGGTGTCAGATCTGGCGACCGTGCTGGCCATGGAACTGGTCCACGTCTACCAATCCATAGATCTGGACATGCAACTTGAGGGATTTCGCACATTTACATCAAGGTGTCCTGGAGCTCCGTCGTGTTGCAGCCACGTTACCTGCCGAACATTTAGTGTCACTACATCCAAAAAGGTAGGCAAAACATCTCTAATAAATGTGGGGTACATCGGTCCTGTTAGTCTGTTAGACAGTTAATATGTTCTGGTAGTTCATCCGCAGTACACAGATAACCAAAAGGTTGCATACTTTCCGTATGCACGAATTAGAACACATTGTCATAACTGTTCTTACTCAGACTATGACGTCTTTCACTGTCCAAACCGCGCATTTACGGACGGGGTTCCATTTGAAAACCGACCAGTTTGCCATCCCACACAAACACTAAGCGTTGTTGGTTTCTTTGACACGATATGTGGACATGTTGTCGGTCTGGGTGGCTAAGATGGTTTGTCGCTGGCCTACTGATTCCCCGCGGGTTCAAACCTGGCTCAAATTGACGGTTTTTAAATGTGATTAAAATGATAGCCCTATGTCAGTAGATTTACTGGTACGTAAAAGAAAGTCTGTGAGATGAAATTGCGAAATTATGCAATTATACCGGGTGGAAGGTCATAACGTTTACCAGGGATTCTACATTATGAGTGTAACAAATTTGTCAATATTGTCAATAAAGAACCATTTTCCCGAAAAAAATTGTGTCAAATATTTGTTCCTGACGAATGGATGTAAATGGCTTATTATTTCACTAACCTCCGCGCAAACATTGTGTGAACAATGCTGTAATGTAGGTGGCGATAACAAGATTATCATGCATTGCACACCACACATTTAGCGACCAACGGTGCTGAAAAGCCACAGTTGTGATCCATGTTGGATTTTCAGATGCCCAATAATGTAGTATGCCTATTCACTTGTACTCTCATTTGATACTTCATTTTCTTCCCGAGTTCATGAGGGAGATGTTTTCAATGAAAACATCGTATAACAGCTCAACAATTTATTTTAGAAAAATATGTTTTAATAAAGGTTGCTTAGTTTATTGCAGGAAACCAGAATATAGAAAAAGAAATAGCGTTGCCTCATTTAAAATTCTGAGGTTGGGCCCCATGGGCCCTATAGGAGGCCCCATGAAAATATTTTCCATATCAAAATTTAGAAGACCCTTGCACCTATAAGATTTGGAATTCTTAGTATTTGGTTTTTCCTGTTCGTACTAGAGATATTCACCCGTGGCACTTTATATGCACCACCCTGTATAATATAACAATTTCCACAAATATTTATTTCGATTAACACGAAGTAGGTAGAAGAATGAACTTTCTTTAGCAGAGTTTGTTGAGTAATGGAAAGAGAAGGCCATGTGAATGTAACATATTTTTTATCTATTGTTTTACATTTAATTGTTCTCACGTTACTGCATCACATTGTTAGAAATTTTATGTATGTATAAAGCTATGCTCCTTGACCAGTATTCTTAAGTAATTCACGCTCTAACAACATTTAATAGAGTAGTTTATGTTGTTAATATTCCATATATGAAAAATTCTTGGAACTGCTATCAAATGGTAATGGGTGGAAAAGACCTTTTGTGATATTTACAATACGATTATTTTACCTTGGAGTGCTTTTAAATATGTGGCCAAAGCTCTGGCTTTATGTCATATTCTAATTAAAGAAGGACATTATTGAATACCCAGCTACGCACCAAACTTCTAAAGAAGTGAATCCAGTTTACAAGTTTGTTTACTAATTGTGGTCCTCTATGGAATCGATTACCACCCTCTGGTATAAGCCCAGTGCATGTGGTATCTATTGATCCCTTGTCCATCCTAACAACCTCATCAGCTTTGCTAATCAGTCACCAAGCTTGTTAGAGGTTCTCTAATTTGTTCCGTCAAGCCCACACGATCGGTTTTCCGATGGCAAATCTGTTCGCTGGTGCGAGTCAAAGGCAGTGGCGGAATTGACACTTTCATAGCAACCGATTGGGATCTCGTCCTTCCTACTTTTTCGTACATAAGAAGAAAGGTTGTAGAAGGGGAATTCACTGTAGCCAGCGTCAGGTACCAGGATGTACAGGAAGAACAAAATCAACTAAATTTAACCTGCTTCGTTTAGTCACATGCCTCTTAGCATTAACGGGCACAAAGATACATCCTGGCATTGGAGTGGAACAGTTCAACGTACATATGGGAGAAGAAAACACGACCCCATTTTCCCAAATCGGAAAGTGGCGTTTCTTCCATAAGGTTTCCAATTTATCTAAACATACTTGTAGATACCACACAGCTCTTACTTACTTCTCTGACCGGCTTGAAAAATATCCTAAGAAACGAAGATGAACGAATGACTGATATTATGCCTATTCGACGTTAAATGAAATAACCTCTTCTTTGATTGGTGTAAACAGATAACATGATTAGTGATTAGATCTTGTAGAGGGAGGAATGGGAGTTGTTTGGTGCTAGATAGAAGGGAATTTATACATGATACAAGACATTATGAATCATGCCATAAAGTGGACATGTCGATGTTTTTGTCAAATACAGTAATTTATTCAATCCATAAGCAATTAGCACCATAACAATAAAACTGTAATATTGCCGTTTTTATAATACTAGTCTGAATTTACTACCCGTAATTTTTGAACCATAGGTGAGCCTCTTTGACGTTAAGACATTAAACCTCATTTTCCTCTGTGCAATCATAGTAGGAATATATCCTTTGTGACCTGGAATGCATCATCATCGTCATTATTACTATTATTATTATTATTATTATTATTATTATTATTATTATTATTATTATTATTATTATTATTATTATTATTATTATTATTATTATTATTATTATTATTATTATTATTATTATTATTATTATTATTATTATTATTATTATTATTATTATTATTATTATTATTATTATTATTATTATTATTATTATTATTATTATTATTATTATTATTATTATTATTATTATTATTATTATTATTATTATTATTATTATTATTATTATTATTATTATTATTATTATTATTATTATTATTTCCTTTCGGTGGAGGTGCTAAGTCTCCCTCCACAATTGTTATTGAGTCAAGTGCATGACCCAAAGTTCAGTATATCTACAGAACAAAATAAATAGAAACAAAGTATTTGGGAGAGGGGCAAGGACATAGAGAGGGAGAGGGTGGAAGAGGGTGGGAGTGGAGAGTGTGGGGGAGAGAGAGGAAGAAGTAGAATTTGATAGAGGGAGACGGAGGCATAGGGAGGGGTTCAGGGAGGGATGGATTTGGAGCGAGTGGGAGATTTTGAGAGAGGAAGAGGTAGGAGGAGTGAGAAGGCTTTGGAGATAGAGGAAGGGAGAGAGAGTGTGAAAGAGGGGAGGGAAAATGCAATGTAGAGGAGGAGGAGGGAAGTAGAGGTACGGAGTGGCAGAGGAGTTGTGAGAGAGAGGGTGATGGAGAGAGAGGGAGAGAGATGGAGAGAATGAGATGGAAAGAGAGGGAAAGAGAGGTAAAGAGGAAGAGCGATGGAGAGAGTGTTGGAGAGAGAGGGAGTGGGAAAGAGATGGAGAGGAAGAATGTGAAGGAGAGAGCGTGAGAGAAAAGGTGTTCTGAAACTGCACGTGTGATGGAACCAAACGTAGTCTAGGTTGCGATAGCTAGCTTGAGTCGTAGGCAAATGCCTGAAGGTACATACACGAAGTTTACCGCTGGTATAATACGAATGACGTGTGACGTCCCTTCTATAATAATTTAATGAGTTGATTAAATGCTGTGTATGGAACGGTATCTTCAGATACACGTTTAGGCGTTGACATACAGTTTCATGACAAACGTATCTGAGGGAAAATATCGCCAGTGAAATATTATTGTACATGAATGTCCTTTGGCAATAAATAAAAAATATGCATACAAAATGTGTAGGGTAATGGCACAGTTTATGTACATATACAATGATATAGGTATTTTTATCTTCTGTTTTATTTGTTTGTAAATGTTTATATTTTCCGAATCGTTCCCTCCAAATTGTGCATAGTCTCTTTTACGAGAGTTATATGGATGTCACAGTTTCGTAGACATTTTTTCTGACAGGTGCGTTGAAAATAAAACGTGTAATTTTTGTCCACATACGCGTCCTTTATAACTTTATATACTACGTACATTAAGTAGGGGAAGTATTGTATTCGACTCAAACATCCGATGTCATGAGTTCACCGGAAAATGTATGTTTTAAGGTCCCCTGAATCTAAAGAAAAAGCATATTTAGAAAAAGGTCCTATGTGCATGTGTGTGTGTGTGTGTGTGTGTGTGTGTGTGTGTGTGTGTGTGGGTGTGTGTGTGTATCTGTCTTTCAACAGCATAACTCAAAAATGTAAAGTCGGTTAAAAACTAAATTGATATTTATGGCTAATGTCTTTGAAGGATGTGACACGAAGATTTTGATGAAAATTCCTCCACCCAAACTACTCTTTACTTTGAACATTTTTCGAACATTTTGGTTTTCTCAAAAATGACTAATGATTTTGATTATCAGGTCACATGCTTAAGATACTTTTATGGCAAATGAAGGCATATTTTGAAATTTCTGGCTATAGACCATGTAGTCCTGTTTATTCTTGATGACTATTGCATAGCTGGTAAACCGTAAGAGATAGACCAAATATTACTATACAAAAGTGTAGATCGTAAAACAATGAGTTTACGTCACTCTTTTTGTGTAGTGAACCATTTTGGAGATATTCCTTGTTATACGTCAGAATTTTAGATACTTTGAGAAAGGTATAAATATGAAACCTCAAATCAATAACAAAGAATATCTGGGAAATAATTAATGCCACAAAATTGCATTTGACAGCAATTGTGCATTCTAGTAATATCTAAGTGTTTTTGGTGCATTAAGTTTTTGTGTATCTCTTACGGTTTTTCTTTGTCGCAGAAGAATAATTCAGATTAAAGCGGGCATCGCAGGTTATCCTCAGAAAATTAAAGGTATATGTTTCATTTGTTATGAAAATATCTTGAAATAGGTATTTTAATCACAATATTTTACCAATTTATGAGAAAATAAAAATATAGAAATTTGTCTATATAAACGTTAGTTTGGGGTTGGGGATTTTTTTGTTGAAAATCTTCTCGTCACAATCTTGTAACACACTCAAGTTAAATGCTAGGTTTGATATTTAACCAACTTTTAGTTTTTCAATTATTCTGTGCATAGACATACATATATAGGTTATACAAAGCAGGGGAATACCTCGCGCACTGCGACTTAAATAGGTTTATTGCCACTATCACCCTTCAGGAGGAAAGGATATATGAAAGAATCACAGGAGCTACAAACGGGGCACAAAGACGCGCTCCTAAAAGTTTCAGACTCGAAGATGCTGGTGGTGTCTAGAGATGACAAATGAACGACCCGTTAATCAAGCAGCCCTCTAGTGCCCACGGGGAGTACTGTTTCCTGTTACCACCACGCGCCACTAAAGCACCCCTGGAAGCTGAGGAGAAAATGGAATGAAAGAGAAATGCTGAAAAGGAAATCATAGCAGATGATACATACCAGAATTTACCGGCCAGGGAAAACGAGGAAAAACCCAAAGTTAGAGTGGGCGTTCAACATGAATTGAACTCGGGATCTGAATGTGAATGTCACACGTTACCACGGTGCTATCTCGCTTGGTACGCACGCATGCACGCACACGCGCACACACACACACACACACACACACACACACACACACACACACACACACACACAGGGGTCTTCTTGTAAACATGCCTTTTTTTGGATTCAGGTAGCCTCAAAAACGATCAAATTTTGGTATCAAAGTTTTGGTTGTAAAGTAATACTCCCTCTTCTAGGTAAGTAATTAAAGACGAAAAATTGATGTCATAAGAGCCTCTGTTATGACCAACGGTGTGTGCTGCACAGTTGTTTGTTTATTTGTGCGAAACTCGTAGAAACCTCCACTCACAGAAACTATAATTGATTCTCTTAAATGTTAACCTCAGAGTGTACTAAAATACAGAAATGTCCTAATATACGCTTTTTCTTATGCATAAATTGCAATGTAAATAAATTATAGTCTTAAAAAAGTAACAAAAACACGCTTTTATAACAAACCCAACTAAAAACTAGAAAATAATTTTTAAGTATGAAGAATTTGTTCTATAAAGTCAAGTAGTTCATTATATTTGAAAACTTTGTAATAAGTTTATAGCAGCGACATCGGGGCCGGAACGTGCGGATATCGTATAGAATAGGAAGGGTCAGGTTGTAGCGATAAGGGTTGGTGGACACTGGCGCGGCATGGTAGTGTCCAAATGACTATACAGGGAGAATTACGCATGTCTTATGCATATGTACTTTATTTCTGCAGTACTGTTTATAGCATTTCTGCTAACTTAAATAACTGAAACGTCTTTATTAAATAGTTAACGCAAACGTTAATTCACAATTTGCATATTGATTAATTGCAATGTCTATTTGTTGCAATGAATTACAACCCACATCTTCAGGTTTTCGAACGAAAATGACTGTCTCCTATCCGACAACACTGACTTATAGGCAGAAAAGCTGCGTTCCACATCTGCTGAAACCACAAGTGCATATGTAAAATATGTTACACATCTTCTGTCTAATTTCTGGGCATTTTGAAGCACTGCTTTCGTCTTTAATTACGTTGGCAATTTTACGCAGTTTATGGTATCCTTTGTTTTTCTGTAAAAGTGTTTGCAGTTTCGCAGCTATTCTTTTTCCCACGCTAACCTCCATAGAATTCAGCTTGTCGGTAACTTCTTGCATGACAGTTATTTGTTTTACCAGTTCTTCTCCAGACCTTTCTAAAGATTGAATTGCAGAGGTAAGAAATCCAAAATTCGATGTAATGTATGACAACTGACGTTTAATACCAGGGTCACGTAAAAGGATTTGAGCTGTTTTTATTGCGGTTGCAGCGTTAATGTCAAACTCCTGCACCACGTGTTTAACGGCATCGAAATTCGTAGAATAGTATTCGCATACTTCCAGCCATGTTCCCCATCGTGTTAGAACTGGCACGGGAGAAATAGTAACTCCTGGATAAAGATTTCGAAATATTGCCACACGTGAAGGCGATTTTACAAATACCTTCTTGACAGTCCCTATAAGCTTATCAGCGGCAGGAAATTGAGATCGTACCTCTTCTGCTAGTCTGTGGCAGGCGTGAGCAAGGCACGTGACATGTATTACGTTTTTGTAAGTGACTTGCAAATGGGTTCCTGCCTTTACCATATAGGTAGCTGCATCGGTAACAAATAGTCGTGCTCTATCGTGTTGCACACCTGATGGCCATAATATTTTCATGGCATTGTCAAACACTGCACTTATAGTAGAATAATTTGCAACACTGACAACGTCCCTTGTTAGAAGATACGGTCCAATGGGGCCTTCTGCGTCCAGTGCTCCAACAACTACATTGACCACAAATCGCCCAACGGCATCCGTTGTTTCATCCATTGAAACCCATATGTTGTGGTTATTTAGGTTCATTCTTATACAATCAATGCACTTATCATAACATTTTCGTACATAGTACTTACGTAAGGTCGTAGGATGCGGAATTGGTTTGCCAGTGCACTTTTCTAAAAACGCACGCAACTTCGGATCCTGTAGTTTATGTAGAGGAATATCGGCAGAAATAAATGCTGCGCACAGCTCTTCGTTAAATGTTTTATTTGATGGAAGTACGTCTTGCTGTAGCGATGGATCCTCACATTTTGCAACACAAAGCTTATGTGTTGCTGTACTGACATGTCGTAGCACATTACTCGGTTTACTATGAGTAATTGTTTTATTGCAAGGTTTACAATAAAGTTTTTCTTGAACAACAGAGAAAACATGTTCCCCATACTCAACTATATACTTTTGTAAACCTGTGGACGTTCGTAACCTTTCCTTTGGCATTGTGTCTGCGTGAACTCTGTGTGGCGAATACTGTGACTCAACGTAAGGTGTACTCAACCCTCTCCTTGAAACCGATGCACTACCGGGCGCCTCTCAACAAACGCAACCGCTCCAACGATATTAACAAAATAATACATTTTATTGCAAAAAAGCGTGTGGTGCTTTTTAAATATTTTCATCATATCTTTACTTTTATAAATAGCTACCAATGAACTATTAATAACATTTGATGTCAGACAACCCACGCTTTTTTACAATAATTTTGAAATATAATGAACTACATAGTTTATAGAACAATTAATTCTTCATACTTAAAAAAAAATTATTTTCTACCTTTTAGTTCGGTTTGTTATACAAACGTGTTTTCGTTAGTTTTTAAAATTATAATTGATATTTAACTTTTTAGTCTCAAATTTTTCTAATAAATTTTTTTCAAAATTTTTATTTGAAATCTTTTTGTAATTTATGAGTTCGAAAAATTTCTCAAATAACCTTTTTGGAACAGTATTAGATTACAATTACTGTTTTAATTACACTATCAGCTGTTGTGGACTTCCTGGCCCTGAGTAAACTTCGATCCGTAATCCTTCCCCCGAAATCTCGTGTCCCTCGCAGGTCCTTTCTCCGAGCCTCTCAGTCTTTCAATATCTTCAAGTGATTTAATTCCTCAGTCCAGTGTAACCTGTGTCTATTACTAAACTACCAACTGTTTTGGGTGTCTTTGCCCTGTGTGAACGCCGGTCCGCGATATTTCCTCCGGGTCTCATGTTCCTTTCAGGTCCTCTCTCTGGGCATCTACGTCATGCAATATATAAATATCTATTTAATTAAAGCAATTTTCAGGGTGCATGTAGACACGTTCCCTAGCGTCATCTAAGATGTCACAACTGTACCATTTTCTAGAAATTTGCTTAGTCATTGTTTATCTTCATGATCCTGGTCAGGACATTGGGACAAAGTCCTGATGATATTGTACTCTCATCGGTCCTTATCACGTGTTCAAATTTTCAAGTCTGACAACTCTAAGTTGGTAAAAATTACATTGAAAGATTCAGTTACATTGATAAATGTATCTAAGTAATCTTTTTTTTTTACCCTGATGATCCTGGTCAGGACATTAGGGCAGTCATGCTATTATTATTGTATTGCCATTGGTTCTTGACACGTGTGCATATTTTCAAGTCAATCGGACGACTCTAAGATTGTGAAAATTATATCGAAAGATTCCTTTGCATTTATAAATTTAGCTTAGTCATTCTTTATCCTCACAATCATGGTCAGGACATTAGGACAAAGTCATGATATTGTTACATTGTCATCGTCCTTAACATGTGTGCAAATATTCAAGTTAATTAGACGTCTCAAGTTGCTGAAAATTACATTACATTGTTAAATTTAGTCAGTAACTTTTTCATCCTGATGATCCTGGTCAGGATATTAGGACAAAGTCATGATATTGTTACATTGTCATCGGTCCTTGGCATGTATGTAAATTTTCAAGTTAATCAGACCACTCAAGCAGCTGGAAAATACGTTACTTTGATAAATTTAGCTAAGTCCCTTTTTATCCCCATGATCCGGGTCAGGATCTTAGGACAAGGTTATAATATTATTTAATTGTCATTGGTCCTTGACATTTATTCACATTTTCATGTCAATCAGACGAATGTAAGTTAGTGAAAATTACGTCGAAAGATTCCGTTACATACATACCTACCTGCCTGCCTACCCGCCCGTCCACCTGCCTGCCTGCCCGCCCGCCTGCCTGCCTGCCTGCCCGCCTGCCTGCCTGCCTGCCTGCTCGCCCGCCTGCCCGCCTGCCCACCCACCCACCTGCCTGCCTGCCAGACTGCCTGCCTGCCTACATACAGGCGAAGCTAATATAAAGCGTGTAATAATTAGTTATTAACTCCTGAAGAGTTAAAATTGAGTTTACTTCATATAGATTCCATGATTTCAGGAATCTTGAGAATGAAATTTCAATGTTTGCTAAGTCATTTACTGTAGATGTGATCAATGTAAGAGTCAATTTGCAATGCTAAGTCATAAATCTACAAACCGATCTAGTGACAAAAAATAAGTGCAGAGAGTTAGATGGCGCAGGCGTATACAAAATACTGTGTAAAGTAAAATATGTTTGTATGAGAGAATTTGGTGCTTCTTTAAAGGAATATTTTGCTCCACGTGTATCTGTGAACAGTGTTTTTTTTTCTTTTTTTTTCTTTTTTTTTTCCCCCTGTGATGAATATAGCAAAATCAAAACTGAGATCTCGTGTTTCATATGACCACCTCTCAGCGCAACAGCGTATTGCTGTTACAGATATTACACCAATGTTTGAACGTATTCTCATATGTTCGGATGATGACAATTAATGCATGTAATTCCCATTCCACATAGTAAACGTATGACCACTTCTTTCCAGTTTGAAACAAACGCGCTGATTGTTGACTGTATCAGTGCGCAACTGTCAAGAGCTTAAAAGGCGAGGAACTATTGCTCCTCCAACCAGCAAGGATGTTATGCGGGTTGTGTGCACAATGGATTTGTAGCAGACACTCCGCCCCTGATCTAGACTAACGAATGGAGGTTATTGGATATTCCTGACTCTATGCAGCAGAGCCCATCTAAACTATTGCGCAAGATGGAACACAGTGATATCGACCTGTAACCGCGCATAAAGCGAGTCGGAAAACTGATTTTCTTTCCCCGCTCAAAGCGACCACAGTGCAACAATACAAGCTAAGTTAGCGCAAGTGTGCGGCAACAATTCACCACCATATGACACAGTGGTTAAGTGGGGCATACACTTTCAGCGTGTCAGCGTGATCAAACAAGTCTGAGTGAGGAACACCATCTCTATGAAGAAGCGGGAATGACAAGTGACATGGAGTGAGTGAGAGAGAGTGAGTGAGTGGGTGAGTGAGTGAGTGACTGAGTGCGTGAGTGAGTGAATGAGTGAGTAAGTGCGTCAGTCGGTGACTGAGTGAGTGGGTGAGTGAGTGACTGAGTGAGTGAGCGGTTGAGTGAGTGGGTGGTTGAGTGAGTGGGTGACAGTAAGTGACTGAATGAGTGAGTGACTGAGTGAGTGAATGAGTGGGTGAGTGAGTGGGTGACTGAGTGAGTGGGTGAGTGAGTGAGTGAGTGGGTGAATGAGTGAGTGAGTGAATGGGTGAGTGAGTGAGTGGATGAGTGAGTGGGTGAGTGAGTGGGTGAGTGAGTGAGTGGGTGAATGAGTGAGTGAGTGAATGGGTGAGTGAGTGAGTGAGTGGATGAGTGAGTGGGTGAGTGAGTGGGTGAGTGAGTGGGTGAGTGAGTGGGTGACTGAGTGAGTGACTGAGTGAGTGGGTGACTGAGTAAATGAGTGAGTGGGTGAGTGAGTGACTGAGTGAGTGACTGAGTGACTGATTGAGTAAGTGAGTGAGTGAGAGAGAGAGAGAAGTTTAAGGGCTTGTTGACAGCTAGGCCATTTGGGCCCGAGCAAGTAACATGGAGACCCTGGTGCTCAGAAACCGGTGTATCACAATCGATGTGATAGTGGAAAAAAAATGAAAATCAGTCATGGACTAGTTTTCAACATCTTGCATTACATTTTAAATATGACAAAAGTTTGCACTCGCTGCGTTCCACAAGCATTCATGCCCATTCAAGAAGCCCACCAAACCATGTCAGCACCAGAAATGTCGCCACCCTGTCAGTCCAGATTACCTTTTAGCCGCCTAATCTCTATGAGACCACCTCCGTAGCGCAGTTGGTAACGCGCTTGCCTCTGGCACGGAGAACCTGGATTCGATCCCCGGTACCAGCATGGGGATTTTATCCCCTCTGGGAGATCTGGCACGGGGTGCACTCAGCCTCGTAAGGTCCCGAAGGGACCAATTGAGGAGCTGCTTGATGGAGAAGTAGCGGCCCCAGGTCGAGAAGACGACAGAACTAGCCGGGAGGGCTCGGGGCGCTGACCACGTCCCACCCTCCAGTACTGCACCACACCAATGATGCCTGTAGTGGGCAGAGTTGGGGGACGCAGTGGCTGGGCGGTAGGCCCTAGCCCTTCATGGTCTGTCGCACCGGGATTTAGTTTACTCACCATGGACGAGTGCTGGATGTATCACTGCAACCCCGAGGCAAAGGGGGAAAGCAAGCAGTAGGGAGATGCAGATTCACCCCCGCCAAAGAAGGCGAAGACCTAAGCGTCATCGGGCAAGCTGATTTTGAGTGCTTTTAGCGGGCGGAGGTAATTGCCATAGTGTGGTGTTAACAGATTACGCTCCTGACGGACAAACCATCACTGGAGCCTATTATCAATATCTCCTTACGGGATTACGGGAGGCTGTTAAAATGTTGCGTCGCGGGAAGCTGTCCAAGGGGATCTTTTTGCTCCACGACAACGTCCCAGCTCATTCTGCACAGAACATAATCACACATGTTGCTTCTTTGGGCTAACAAAGTTTGCCTTTGCCCCGTTTTCTCCCAACATGGCACTGAGCGAGCTCGTCTTTATTTGGATGAAGAAACCATAATGTGGCCGGTATTTCCTTAATGACAACCAGTTGATTTTTGAGGCGGAACATTTCCTGAACAGTCAAAATGCAGACTTCTACAATCAAGGTCTCCGCCAAATCACACAGCGTTGGGAAACATGTGTCGCATTGAAGCGTGAATATGTAGAGATCTTACATGACTTTCTCTACTCACTTTTGTACAAACTACACTTAAAGCTCGTATTCTTCTAATTCATGTTAATCGAGATAAACGTTTGTCGAAATAGTCTTATTATAGCTGTCGCAAAATTTGATGGCGGCTGGCTTAACAGAAAATGCAGCCATAGGCTTGACACGTTTAGCAGTATTGTGTACTTAAACACGCTTTGAAATCACTCTGTACAGCCGGTGATATAAATATCATTTGCGCCGACAAAACTTATTTGTACAACAGAAAAAAAATAGTAATAGTCTCTATCAGCTGGCTTTGAACTTTGCGGCTACCATACATATTTCTTTATAGGTACAATGGAAATGGGTGATTGCAGGTAGACATAAGCGATAGTCACGTCTCTCAAGAGCTGGTCACAGTGTGATGACGAAATTTGGTTCTCTTTGCAGCACCAGGAAGAAAAAATGAATAATGACTTCCCATTTGTGAAAAGTAAAAGCATTGAAAAATTCAAACCGAAAACAGGAAATACCTCGAATATGGTTAAGCCCACCAAAGAAACAAATGTATTTGAATAAACTGTGTGCTCTAACGAGATCTACACTTTTACTGTAGTAAGATCTGTCCCTTCGGTTTACCAGTTATTCAAATGTCATCCAGAATGAAAAGGACTTCAAAGTTTTCGAAAAATGTTCTATGTAAAGACTAGTTTGGACTGAGGGGATTTTTTAATGTCATTGCGTGGCATCCTTACAAGATAATGAACTTAAAATACCAAGTGGTATTTAACTGACTTTTCTTTCATGAGTTGTGCTGTTCACAGACAGTAAGACAGACTGAGAGACAGACAGACAGAAAGACAGACAGACAGGCAGGCAGACGCACACCCCATCATTTTTCTGAAACCGCTTTTTTTTTTTCAGGGAATCTTGGAACGTGTTTGCGAGCAAATCTTGGTGTCGAATTTTTGGTGGAATAAAATACTCGTCTACTTACTGTATGTAGTAAAGAATGTAAAAAGTAATTTACTCCCCGGTGAGGAAGTTTCAGGAATACCACGCAGCATGCATACAAGTATAGCAATACTAGTTATGGTAGTAATGATAAATATATTTTGCTTCGGCCATTTGTAATAATTCCTATAGCGTGCAGTTGCAAACTCCATTTCCCTCCGTCCATCCACACCCAGAACAGCCTGAGCAGAGTGCAGTAATAAGGGCAGCGCGTAGTCAATAAGACAATATGTCGTCAACATGCCACTTAACTCAAT
The DNA here is from genome assembly GCA_030765045.1 of Tenodera sinensis. NCBI lineage: Eukaryota > Metazoa > Arthropoda > Insecta > Mantodea > Mantidae > Tenodera > Tenodera sinensis. The sequence continues at coordinate 234,583,593 of CM060962.1, read as the reverse complement.
GACTCAATGACAACTTGCGGAGGGGGACTTAGCACCTCGACAGAAAGGCGATCTTTCGGGCACTCCCTGGGTGGATACATGAGAGGAATGGATCTGAAGGGCGGCCGTTCCGTTGCCGCGACTGAGCAGAGGTGGGGTACCCACATTTTCCCTATTAGAAGCACCACGACAAAGGCTGATTCGGCCCGGTTCTTCTTCCACCCCTTCGGGTTCGTACTCCCAAGGAGGGAACGGGACTCGGAAACAGGCTCCCCTCCCCCCTCGGGCTTGTACCCTCCCAGTAGGATCACCTTCAAATTCGGACGAGGAGGTTTCCAGAGTGCACTTGTTCCCCCTGCCATGCTGCTGCGCCACGCTAGCCGACGCCTTTAGCCCTGAAAGAAACCCAACGGAATGAAGGGTGAAATGAAACGATTAATGTAACGAAATGGAGGGACACGAAATTCGGAGGATATGGAAATCCTTTCCAGCATTCACCTGGCGACCCGGAAAAACCTCCGAAAAACCCATGAATCAGGACGGTTGGACACAGGGATCACTTTCAAAGTGACTACTGGGAGGGAGGAATGAAGTGGAGAACCGAGGGGCGACCAGATCAGGTTGACGATATGCGCTAGCAAAGACGGCGTTCCTAACCATTCTGATATGACACCACCCCTAACGCCAACTAGCTCTGCCTAAGCTACTCGCAACTCGGGAATCCCGAGACAACTCTCAGGAAGGGACTCCTAACTTTCCTGCCAAGCGCCAGGGATAAATATTTCTAGAGCACAAATCCCACCTCCTGCCGCAATCCACCAACCCACGAACCACCGTCGCCTAGTTCTACAACCCTGAAACAGATGAGGGACGGATGTAGGGAAATGAGGGGGACAGGAAACGATGAATAAGAAGTTCCTAGTAGAAAGAGAAGCACCCAGCATTCGCCTACCGACTCGGAGACCCTATGAAAAAGCCCAGCCCAAACGGAAATCGATCTGGTACCTCCCGAATGGCTCTCGCACGTTACTTCGGAGCCATCTCGCTCGTTAATCCATCCCCTATGAACGAGCCAAGCTCTATTCCCAGAAAGTTGCAACATTCTTGCAGGTCTGTCAAGAACAACTATCGCCAATCATCGAAACATTAGCTACAAACACATTTTATCGTGTAATGCATGTTGATGTATGAATGACAATAACAACTCAATGACAACTTACGGAGGAGGACTTAACATCTCGATCGAAAGCCGATCTTTTATGCCAATGCTCCAGGCGAGACACCCCAGGGAGAATGGATGGGGCGAATGGATCCGAACGGTGTCTGGAACGTTGTCAGGACAGATGATACAGCAGGGTCCTTAAATTTTCCCAATTAGGAGCTGGCTCAGCCCGTTTCCTCTCCCACCCCTTCGGGTTCGTACTCCCAGGGGTGCGCGGAGTCTCGAATATACGGGCCACAGACGTTACCGGCTGAGCCATCCCGCTCGGTTGATGTATGAATGGAATGGTCACTGAATTTTCTCTGAAACTCACGAAATTGGAAATTAAGAATGAAATTGTAAACGAGATCCATAAAGGTTAATTAAATATCCTCCAAAAATGAAGGTAAGCAGGAACAGTTTAGCTTTATGAAGTTAATGAAGTTATACTTTTGTAGGTGGAAGGCAGAAAACGTGTTGATGGCGTACATTAAAGCTATCTCAAACATAAAACTGATATTTGTGACACACGAGTCACGTCAAATTTTGTGGCTCATACTTGTATTGTTACGAGACGCGAGGGAGTTTTCAAACTGGCTGTGTCCCATAGTGAAAATTAACACGTAAGAGGAACAAAGTTATCATTCTAATACTATCTTATTTATTGCACTTTCTTTTTGTGGACTCGTGGCTTTAAACTGGAAAGATAAGATAGTGTACTTCTCCTGCTTCAGGTAATATGCATATTTGTTGTGTCACATTTTAATGTTTGCCTTGAGTGTCCTCGAAATTAATTCCTATGCAAGTATGTAACAGAAGCGCAAACATTCAGCTTATTATAAAATGCTATTAAAGGGGAGTCGAAATGCTCTATCTCACCAATTTTAATTATACATGACTCATCTAAAATACTATTTAAGATAAATAGCTGAATTTTTAAGACATGTTCAATGGTATTTTACAGTAGCCTAATGAAACAAAAGCACATTTTCTTCATCAGAAGCAAAGTTAGGATTTTTTAATATAATGTTTAGATTTTTATTGAAATATAAGGAGTTTGAAATTAAAAATACTAACTATTATTTACGATACATAAATCTCTTTTCATTAAAATAAAGCTTTTTAGTTGCAAATGTGTGATAAAAAATTTCAACATATTATATCAATAACTTTCAGAGATAATGGGGCATATGTTATGAAAATTCTTAGTTCTTCAGAAATTGCAGTTAAACAAGATGAGAAAGCCCAAAATCTATATGCAACTTTATTTTCAATAATAATTTTAATATACTTACGAGTAACCTAACTACACGTAACTTATAATAAAGTGAGCGGGAGATCTGAAATACTCATATGGAACTAAAACCTGAATTTCGAAAAACATCACAAAATTCACCATTTTGACTCCCCTTAATTGCATGGGAGTAAAATATTAAATTTATGTTTATAAAATTTTATATGGAACACTCGCACAATTTTCTGATTCCATTACAAATTCAGATGGATCCGTTATACAGGAAGACTCAGAAGGTTGCGTGCAAACTTAAGAAGCTTATAGAGGGGTCGGTATGGGACGTTGCGGTCTAGGAGGTAATCTTCGGTCGGTGCAAGCAAAGATAATGTTTAATCAGCAAGATAGTGTTACAAAGGTTGTTCAAAGTGGCGCACACCGCAATCAAGACACTAATTTTCTACGACGATGTGATGTCTATATTGATTGTGATGGGTGTTATATCAAAAACCCATTAATTACGAACAACGGCTCCACAATATTCCTTTAAATGTTATGTTTTATGTTATAATTATATTAAAAAAGTTTAAAAAAAAACCGGAATAACACCGTAGATTTTTTAATTTCTACAGATAAATTAGCTTAAACTACTGTTACCAATAATCAACTTTTGTTTTCAAGAAACTTATACATAGAAAAATAGCCACATTTTCCAACACACTATAGCACACAAAGCCTCAAAATTAAATATAAAACTTACAAAATGAATTCTGCTGGAAAGAGGGAATTGATAGACATTGCATGCTTTTATGAGCTTCAAGGTTGTTCTGTAACAACATTTTGCCCATTTCTTGTCTGCTCCCAGGCACCTACATGAATTTCAGTAAGAAGCAAATATGTGCACGTGAATGTCATGCAAAGTTTAATTTCTATGAGAGATTTGGCAACATCTCGTTAACATTAAACTGTGACTAAATTCATTCGAATTGAAATAATACATTACAGTATTGTTCACAAAATAGTTGCGCGACAGTTAGTGAAATAATAAACCATTTATATCCACTGGTTAAGAACCTAGATGGCCCCAAATATTTGACACAAATTATTTTCTTTTCAGTGAGATGGTTCTTTATTGAAAGTAATTGTATTGGACATATGTATTTGTTACACTCATCATGTAGAATCCCTGGTCTGTTTAAAGTATGGCCAAAGCACTACGTTTCACCCAGAATAACATTACTGCTTACAAATGTTTTTCAGCAGGTCTTACGCGGGGTTTAGGCAAGCATTCCAATGAGCTAGAAACGTTTATCTCCAAAATGGCTTACGTAAGGAACAAAACAAACAAGACAGAGGGAGAGAGAGATAGATAGAGATAGAGAGAGGGAGAGAGAGAGAGCGTGGAAAAGAAATGGCTTCCTAATGAAGCGGACTTCCTGCCGTTTACACGACATTCACGATATACCCTTTATTTGTTAAGTTAATTCTCAAATACTTGTATATTGCATTCGAATCAAAATAGTCATTTTTGAGAGAGTAAAAATATCGTAAAATGTTCCCAGGTTTGGTATAAATCGGATATTTCGTTTTCGAGTTATGCTGCACACACACACACACAGACACACACACACACACACACACACACACACACACACACACACACACACTGAACGTTTTTCTATAATGTCTTAAGTCACTGTTTTGGATTCAGTGACTTAATAACATCATTTCCATTGGAATCTCGAAATTTAATTCTTGAGTGGAAAGCAATAACTCTTCTACCCACTAGGTATATATGAGTAGTAGAGAAAGAAAGAATGATCTGATCATCTGCTCAAAACTACTTATTTTTTTAAAGGTTCTACAAATTATTCTTGAGAAAGCCAAATTTCGGAAATCACTCATGCCACAAAAATAAATTGCATAAGAGGTTTACAGTTTGTGTTTGTTAAGCTTTTGTCTACTTCTTATAATTCACTAATTGCACACAATTCAAAAAAATTACTTCCGCATGAGGAGTTAATTCCCAGAAAATTGAAGATATCCATTTCATCTGATGCATAAATATATGATGTTTTAATGAAAACCGTAAGAGTCATGTTTGACGAATTAATTCAATTTTTAGAATATATCGCATAAAGTGCTGGCGATAGTGTTCCTGAAAATCTTGGTGTCGTCTACTAAACTTAAATATAAAGTTTGCAATTTATCAGAAATTTCATTTTTTGGCTATGCTATATACAGACACATATTCACCCAAGTAAAGACCTTTTTCTGGTTTTCTATTGGATATCACTCAACACATGTATTTCCATTCAAATTTTATCATCAAATTTTGGGTGGAACGAAGCACTTCCTCTAGCAACAGATGAATGGTACAACAAGTAGAAATAACTTTCCGAAAACAGTGAGTGACATGAACATTCCTAAAAATAATATTGTGTTCTAGAAGAATAAAAGGAAGGGCAAGACCAGATGATTGGAGGATGTAACACAAGATTTGTGGAAAACTGGAAATAGTGGCTGGAAAACTAAAATGAATATAGGTATTAATAACGCGGAGGAAGATTATGTAGGTCAAGCTCAGTGCTGTAGAGCCGAAAGAGGAAGACAATTTACTCCTGTAAATCTCCGATGAGTGTTGACTCAATTACTCAATTACAACTCTGCGGAGGGGGACTTAGCACCTCGACCGACAGGCGATCTTTTGTGTGTGTGTGTGTGTGTGTCCTTGACGGCGCACTCCCCGAGAGAATGGATGGGTCGAATGGATCCAAAGGGTGGCCGGAACGTTGTCACAATAGAGCAGAGAGCAGGGTCCCTTCATTTCCCCAGTTAGAAGCACACCGGTGAAGGCTGTCTCATTCAGGCTCTTCTCCTACCCCTTCGGGTTCGTACTCCCAAAGCTCCCCTCCCTCCTCGGGATTGTACCATCCCTTGTGGAGCCTGGAAAGCAGTAGGCTCTTCTTCCAATCCGGGGAATGAGATTTCCAGAGCACATTTGTTACCCTGCCGTGCTGCTGCCGCGGCGCTCGCCGACGCTTCAAACACTGAAAGAAACCTATCGGGATGAAGTGTGAGATGAAATGATTAATGTAACGAAATGGAGGAACAGGAAATTCTGAGGATATGGAAATACTTCCCAGCATTCGCCTGGTGACCCGGGGAAACCTCCGAGTAAACCCATGGGCCAGGAAGGTCGGCCACGGGGATCGACCCACGACCTCCCAATTGTGAGCCTCAGACTAACCACCTGAGTCATACCGCTTGGTCCGCAAGAGGTTATTTTACTAACTTAAACGGGATTAATGTAATATTTAGGAAATAATTTAAAAACCAAGTAAGCTTATTTTTAAAAAGTCATCCCAGTAATAGTTGAGGCGCTTCAAATAAGACATTAATTTACGGGTTTCAAATATGGTACGGAAGAGTCTAAATGGGGTTGGGGACTAGGCAGATACGCAAGAGATACAATGAAAATACTCTAGTACAGGGTCAGAGAAAATTATTTCCTACGATGATTCACCAAATACATGCACCACATCTCACATGAGATGTTTTTAAAAAAATAAAAAAGAGAAAGAAAGAAAACTGGTTAGTTGCACTCACATGACTTTCTCTACTCTTGCACTAACTGTTCTTATAAACTCCTATTCCTCTATCTTCTTCATGGTAGTTGTAATAAACATTTGTAGAAATTATGTTATTGCTAATTTTCTTGTAGGTACAAGGGGAATATGAGGATGCAGGAGGCTTTGAGTGACAGTCAAATACTTCAAAGCTGGTCACTATACGAAGGCTTTGAAATTCCGTTCTCTTTGCACAGCCAAGCGATAAAAGAGTGAATAACGACTTTCCATTTGAGAAAATTCAAGTATTGCGAATCTCACGCATAAAAAGGAATATTTCTGATATGGCTCACATAAAAAAGGTTATTTGTTCATAACTTGTGTGCTTCAACGACATCCACATTTTTCTATAGTAAGATTTGGTCTCTCTTACTGTTTACCAGTTATGCAAAACTCATCAAGAGTAAACAGATATACATGGGCTATAGCCAGGACGTTTCATTCGCCATATTAATATCTTAAACATATGGAATTTTAATCAAAATGAGGAAATCAAAATACTCGAAAAATTTTCCATGTGAAGAGTAGTTTAGAGAAGCGTAATTTTGTTCATAATCTTTGTGTCGCATCCTTGAAACATAATAAACCTAAATATCAACTTTGATTTTTAACCGACTTTTGGTTATTTAGTTATACTGTTTACACATACACACACACACACACACACACACACACACACACACACACACACACAAACCCACACAAACACGGACATTTTCTAAAAATGTTCTCTTTTTATTCATGGGGCCCTAGAACCTATATTTCCGGTGAAATCCAGACATTGATTTTTTTGGGTTGAATACAATACTTCCCCTACTTAACACACATAATACAGAAAGTAATAAGCCAGGCACAGAGGGAGTGGCACCTGCGAGTCAAAAAATCGCGGTTCACGTTTTTGCGAACTCAGTATCAATAAATAGTCCGGCTGTGTGATGCCTGATGCTGGCCCCCATCACCTCCTATATCGGTTGGACGATCGCCTACCTGTCGCGGTATAGGGGCCCTAATGACCTAGCTGTCAACGGGCCCTTAAACCACACTCACTCACTCACTCACTCACTCACTCACTCACTCACTCACTCACTCACTCACTCACTCACTCACTCACTCTCTCACTCACTCACTCACTCACTCACTCACTCACTCACTCACTCACTCACTCACTCACTCACTCACTCACTCACTCACTCACTCACTCACTCGCTCACTCACTCACTCACTCACTCACCTACTCACTCACCTACTCACTCACTCACCCACTCACTCACTCTCTCACTCACTCGCTCACTCACTCACTCTCTCACTTACTCATTCTCTCTCACTCATTCACTCACTCGCTCGCTCGCTCGCTCACTCACTCACTCACTCACTCACTCACTCACTCACTCACTCACTCACCCACTCACTCTATTACGGTACATGTGTGAGGCCGATTATTACTATTATTATTATTATTATTATTATTATTATTATTATTATTATTATTATTATTATTATTATTATTATTATTATTATTATTAAGGTCTTTAGTTTTGTTTCAGAACCGTGGTGGATAAAGGTATACATTTAATTCAGAAGGATTTTGTCTCCAATTTAAAGACATTCCGCAGTCAAATAAACGAAGGAAGTACAGAAACAACAAAAGATATTATGGTTTATCTGTTCAGTTGCTTATCGGTTGCTTCAATTTTTCAATTTATTTGTTTGCGGGGTGAACAAAATATCGTTATATGCATTTAGCTTGGAATTTTTTATATACCAGCCCATAATATTAAGGAAATACTATGTAAAATGGCGGAAAACTAACCGAAGCTGCAAAAACCCAAGTGTTAGTGAGGATGAGCAGTAACTACATTGAAGGTCCTGAATTAGATGTTGTTTCTTCCTTCATCAGATACCGCACCATTTTTTACAGCATTTTTAGGTATTGCCTAACAAAGTCTCTACTAAATGCATGTAAGAGGATGTCGTAAATATCACACAGGGAAAGGATAAAGCATCGGTGACGTTTTAAACCATTATAAAACTAATAAAACCCTCTAAAGGCCCCAGAAAGTAATAACTGTAATGTAAGTGATTGTTTCTATATACTGAAAATCAGTATTTTCTCTGCGTTAATTTGGCAGTTTTTAAAATGAATAGGAGTGCTTTCAGGAGTCATTGTTGATTCTTATTTGAGGTAAACGCCACCGTACCTTTTGTTTTAGATGTGCCTAAGGTAAACACATTTGGAGAAAAAGCTCACGTGATTTATTAGCAGTACTTTCTTTACCAAAGACAATCTCAAATGCTTATATTTGTTATAGTGTTCCTATAAAAGTAAGGGGGATAAGGGAGGTTAGTGTTTAAGTATCTAGGGAGTGAAATAACTAGTTAGGTGATGGCTACAAGATGAAGTTATATGTCAGATTGGTAGATTTAATGAATTATCCAATCATGAACAATAAATACTAACGTAACGAAATGAAAACTAGATTTTATGAAATTTAAATACGGCCAATACTGAGTTATGCCTCTGGGACTAGAGATGATACAACAAAATCGAAGGAGATCTTAGAAACACAGGGCATGAATATCTTATCAAAATCCTACTCAAAACTAGGAAAGATAAAATTACAAATCTGATGTGTTACACTCAGATGACTTTCTCTGCCCTCGTACCAGCTATTATTACAAACTCTTATTCCTCTATTCTTCATGTATCTAAGTCAAGATAAACATTTACAGTGATTATCTGATTGCTTACTTCCTTGTAGATGCAAGGGGAATATGAGTATACAGTTTGGCTTTTAAAGCTGGTCGCTATATGATGACTCCGAAATTCCGCTCTCTTTCCGCACCCAAGAGACAAGAAAGTGAAACCTTCCATTTGAGAAAAGTAGAGGTATTGCAAGACTAACACAAATAACAAGGAATATTTCAGAAATGGTTCACACGAGAAAAAAAGGCATTCAGACATAAATTGTGCGTTTTAATGACATCTACATTTTTGTATACTAAGATTTGGTCTATCACTTACCCTGTACCAGTTATGCAAAAGTCATCAAGAGTAAACAGCAATACATAGGCCTTAGGCAGAAAATTCAAAATATACAGTTCGTTTGCCATAAAATAGTCTTAAACATGTGGCATTTTAATGAAAATAGAGACATTTTTAGGATAATCAAAGTTTTCTAAAATATTGCATGTAAAGGATAGTTCAGGCTGGAGGAATTTTCTTCAAAATCTTGGTGTCGCATCCTCATAATATATTAAACTTAAATACTAACTTTGGTTTTTAACTGAGTAATCGTTTTCAAGTTATGCTGTTCACAGTCAGGCAGATACGCGCACACACACACACACACACACACACACACACACACACACACACACACACACACACACACGGACATTTTTCTAAAAATGCTTTTTCTGGATTCAGGGGTCCTCAAGTATATATTTCTGGTGAAACCTCGACATAAAAATTTTGTGTCGAATACAAACTTCCCCTACTTACTATACGTAGTAGAGAAAGTAAAAATGGGGAAACAAGGAGTCATTGGACATTCAAGCAACAAACGTATGGGTGAATAGGTAAATATATAAATATAATGTGCACGTTTCTCGAGTGGCACCAAATAGGCTAATTCGCAATGCAAGAGATAACTTATCGGCGGATGGAAGGACATCACTTGTGAGGACTAAGAAACTTTGGAAATACTGATTTCTGCATTGAACAAGCTCTAGGTATAGCATGTAATCATGCAGAGAAGTTGCAAGGAAGAGGATATAACAATGACAGCTTCAATATATATATATATATATATTTTTTTTTTTCGTATGATTGATTTCAAGAAGTGCTTGTTTAAAGTGTGCTCAAACAACGTTCAAATGTCTGTTCATGGTAACAAGCTCTTACATTGAAAAGAAAGGAAATAAAATTGGGTTACAATACGCCGGCTATACTCGGTCCGCTACATCGTAAGAAATAACCGAATTGTGACCACTACAAAAAATGACAATGTTATGCAAAAATTAAAACCACTATCAACGAATATATTGGATGCGCTATATCCACACAGCTTTTTTTGAATACATGTACTTTGCTAAGGTGTAAAGTTCTAGTGCAGCAAATATTTGTCATTCTTTTATGGTTTACCAGTTAAACAAAATAAAAAGAAGATAGTTTCAAAGAAAATTCAAAATATACATTTTGTTAATATGTAAACATTTCAAACGTATCGCATTTGAACCAAAACGTGAAGAACAATTTTTGGGTAAATAAAAAAGAACCAAGAATTTTCCATATAAAGTATTATGTAATCGGAGGATTTTCTTGAAAACCTTCGTGTCACATCCTTGAAAGATGGTTGACTTGAAGTATGACTTTGTTTATATATGCATTTTCTGGTTAACAGGAGATTCCAAAACATAGCTTTTCGATGAAATTTTGATATCGAATTTTTGGGAGGAATAAAGAAAGTGAAAATGGGGAAATAAAAAACTAGGTCTGAAGTTTTGAGTATACAAATAAATTAGGTAAAACATGGCTAACATGGCGATGTGAATCTCTCTTTAACTGGAAGGACTTTCCAATATGAGAATTAACATTATAACTGTTGGAGTCAATATAATTTGTGGTTTTTCACTCACCATAAACCGCAAATTACCGGTTGGAGGCTTAGCGAAGGGTATGCCTTGGAACTGATATATGGTCCTTTGGGTCCATGAGGAAGCATTGACAGATCCAGCAAGAGTTCCCAAACCGGGTACCCCCAGATGTACGACTTTGTTTTCGGGAAGCCATGCTGCGGCGGCGGCGGCGACGGCGGTAGCCACCACCACGACGATCCCAGCCAGGCACCACATTGAGTAACTGCCATCTCCTGCCGCCTCACAGTCTTCCCCTCCCTCATTCAAAGCGTCGTTACATTGCTTCGGCAAATTTCGGCGGACATCGTGAGCCCGGGAATACGAATATTCATCCTTTACTTGTTTGTTGCCAAACATGTGCTCGTTGATACAACTAGACTCTCACGGCGGTGAACATCTGAAAATGGAAAAAATACACTTTTACTACTAATTACAACTCTCTCTCCCTCCCCCTTTGGTTCCCTATGTAGAAAATAACTTAGCAGTTGTTAAAACCCGTAAGATAAAGTGTGTACTTAATCATCAAGACATTCTTAATGTTTGTGTTCTCCTCTGCTCTTCCTTGGTAGAGAAACAGGAAGAATAGCACCCATTGCACCCAAAAATCCAGTATTGAGATTTGCTTAAAAAACACATTTTGAAATCTTCTGAATCCTGCAAAGAATTCTTAGAAAAATATCCCTATGTACATAGCTCAGAAATACAGTGTATTTCACTCATAAGTATTTTTAGGATTCAAAACGAAGATTTTCACGAAATCCACGATCCCAAGCATCCCTCTGTGTGAGTTTTATTCTTCTTTTTGTTAGTTTAGTTTTCTTAAAACCACTGTATAATTTTCAATGAAATGACGTACCTTAGAGATATGGTAAAGATTAATTACACACGCACACACACACACAGAGAGAGAGAGAGAGAGAGAGAGAGAGAGAGAGAGAGAGAGAGAGAGGGGGGGGGGACATGCGCACGCACTCGATACTACACACAGTACATATATGCTTAACATATATTTACATAACATGTGAAAGCTTCATTTCCATGCAAAGTAATATACCTGGGAAAGTATAAGAGAAAGGGTATTAAATACAGGAACATTTATTTAAAAATCTGTTATATTGCACTCACATGACTTTGTCTACTGTTGTACTAACTATTCCTACAAACTCTTATTCCTCTATCTTCTTCATGTTAGCCGAGATAAACATTTGTATAAATTATCTTATTTCTGATTTTCTTGTAGGTGCAAGGGGAATATGAGAATACTGTAGACTTTGAGTGACACTCAAAACTTTTAAAGCTGGTCGCTATGTGAAGGCTTTGAAATTCCGTTCTCTTTGCACGACCATGAGCTGAAAGTGAATAACGACCTTCCATGTGAGAAAAGCTTAAGTATTGCAAAATTCACACAAATAGGAGGTAATATCTACAAAAGGGTTCACTCCACAAAAAGGGGGAAAAAAGAATGCCTTTGGACATAACTTACGTGATTTAACGAGATCTACATTTTTTGTGTAGTAAGATTTGGTGTATCTCTTACGCTTTACCAGTTATGCAAAGGTCATCATGAGTAGAAAGGACTAAATGGGCCATAACCAGACAATTTTAAATATTCATTTTATTTGGCATAAAATATCTGAAGCATTTTAATCAAAATCGTTAGAGCCGTAATCTGAAAAAATTAAAATTAAAAGAAAATGTTTTCATGTAAAGGATAGTTTAACGTGGAGTAATTTTCTTCAAAATCTTCGTATGGTATCTTTCAAAGATATTAAACTTAAACTTTGGTTTTTAACCGACTTATCGTTTTTTAGTTATCCTGTTTACAGGCAGACACACCAAAGACACACCAAAGACACACACACACACACACACACACACACACACATACACACACATACACGTGCGCGCGCGAACATTTTACTAAAAATGTATTTCTTTTTTTATTCAGGGCGTCTCAAAACACACATTTTCGGTGAAATCTCGACATCGAAATTTTGTGTTCTATGCAACACTTCCCATACCTACTATCGCAGTTGATGGGACTTCCACGCGTCTCTGTGGCCCGTCTTCCTACGACCCTGTGGCCCCTTCGGCGCCCTCACTTCATCCCTGCCTCCTGGAGGATGTTTGCGCACAATAGATCCGCGTAGGTCGAGGTGTGTGAGGTGTTCACTCCTTGTGTGTACCCTTTACCCTTTACTAAACGTCTTAGAAATTGGTGTGTTACATTCACACGACACTTTTACACATTTCAAATAATTCACATGTGTGCCTTATTTCTGTATAACACAATCTAAATGAGTGTCTCTTTCACATACGACACTACTCGGATATGTCAAGATGTTTTCACAGGAATTATTTCAAGTTATGCAGTGTGGTCTTAGTTATATACAGCAGGTGGAAACAATATTCAGCCGTTCGTTCTTGCTTTTTATTTGTCTTTATTTTACTTTCTGTTTAAATTAGTGGTGGTTTCAGGGAATTCACAAGCTTTCAGATATGTTCCTTCTGACGCTGCACAGTTGAGGAACATACACAAATATATCCCAAAAGTTATGGTTCTACGAAAATGCATTTTATTCAAATTATATATTTTAATGAGTTCTACATGTTTCTGTATTAATATGTATCTGTATCTTATGATTTCTCAGTTATAGGAAACTGTACAAAGCTCTATCCAAATGACGAGGACTTACAAGACAATTTGCAGAAAATTCAAGGTACACATTTTACCTTTTGTGTCAACATGTCAAACATATTTTAAGCAACTGATAATAATTGTTTTTCAGAAAAGAGGACATAATGACATTGCTTTATCACTCAAAGGTCAGTTTGGGATAGGGAGAATTTTGTGAAAATCTTTGTCTCTCGTCCTCTAAATACACTGCAGTCTTCGTTTGTAAATTTCTCTGTTTGTACACACAATCACACGCAGAGAGAGGGAGAGAGGAAGGAATGGAGGGATGAAGGGAGGGCGGATGGGAGAGAGAGAGAGAGAGAGAGAGAGAGAGAGAGAGAGAGAGAGAGAGAGAGAGAGAGAGACGCGCGCAAATACGAATGCGACTGGTGATTCAAGGCACGGTCTATTTAATACAGGGATGTCGAACAGTGCTCCCAAACTGTGAGCTTGAGACACGTGGACTCTTGCTACCGGTCACACCTCTGTTGTATACGCATCTAGAAGAGTAGGGGTGAACTGGTGCCAAACAACAACAAACAGAGGCGGCTGGTACCATGCTTCATGTTTGTACAATTTACAAATGAAAATACACTATTCAATTAGTCACTGATCTTTTTTTATTGTTTGTTGTTTACTGTCTTTTGGATGCTTGGCAATGTTTCCTGCCCACAAATTTGTCAATTTCAGGTTCCATCTCCGAAGAACATAGGCGTCACACTGACACCAAATGTCTCTCAGTAATATTAGTACTCCTGAGCGTTTTATTGCTATTCAATTTAGAAAAAAGCTGTTCACAAATGTATGTCGACGCAGACATTACTATAAAACGACGTGCAGATTGACGAAGATTGCGAAATGCAGTTTCAGGCAATGAAATATACAATTTGACACCTAAATTTCCTGAATTGAGAAATGGTGTGTTGTTTTGCAAGTCAATTAATTATAATTGCAAATCATGCGAAAAACCACTAGGATGGACACTGAAAGGATTGCTGAAGAGTCTCCATTCGGGATCCATACTTAACTTCTCTAAATCTGTTCTCGAATTCATTGAGGAGATCCTCTAACAATGTCTTGTAGTTTGGCATCAGATGCTTACAGCCATCATTGAATGCACTTTGCAAACAAGGAAAATGATGCAAATCCTCATTATCAATTTGTGTTATCCACAATTCAAACTTCTCCATAAATGCTTTCAAGTCGTCAAAATGTTGATTTTGAGTCTGTCCTTACCTTGTAATTTGAAATTAAAGGAATTGAGATACTAAGTCAAATCCACCAAGAACGCCAAATCACAAATCCAGTCTTCACTACAGAGATCTGGAGTTTGTAAATTGTGAGTGTTTAAGAATGTTTTTATTTCACTTCGAAGATTAAAGAACCTCGTCAGCATATTACCATGACTAAGCCACCTTACTTGACAGTAATACGAAACGTCCGAAAAATCAAGAGTTCACATCTTCAAGAAATTGTTGAAACTGTCGATGACGTAAAGTACGTGAGAGAATAATATTGACTGTTCTTACAACGGCCGTCATAACATTCTTTACAGTAACATACCGCACACAAAGATTTGCACGATGAATAAGACAATGAATGAATTTGACTTTGTCTGAATCGAGTTCTTTTTGAGTCAGAAATCTTCGTACTGTTCCTACAAGTCCTGTTTCTTGTCCCGTCATACAAGGCGCGCCATCTGTTGCTATGCAGAGTAATTTGTTCCATGGAAGTTTAAATTTAGCAATAGTTTTTATTACACCATCAAAAATATTTTGTCCTCGAGCCCGATCTTTTAATGAAACAACATTAAGAACATCTTTAAAAATTTTGCAATCTAAATCGATGTCCGTAATGAATATAGCCAGCTGTACTGTGTCTTTACGGTCCGTACTCTCATCAAGAGCTAATGAATAACAAGTAAATGTGTTCATTCCTTCTATTAGTTGTTCCTCCAAGTTATCTCCCATTTCTGATATACGTTCCGCAACAGTATTACGAGACAGACTTATACATTGAAACACATCCACAAGTTCCGGACATATTTCTTCTGCAGCAGTAATAAGACAGTTTTTAAAAAATTATCCATCCGTGAGAGTTTTGAAGCAGACGCAATGTGTTCGCTGATTTTGTAGCTAACACGAACCAAACTTTTTCTACTAATGCCCGATGATGATGATGATGATGATATGATGATGATATGATGATGATGATGATGATGTGATGACGACGACGATGATGATTATGATGATGATGATGGAATTCTTTCGAAATTCACTCTTGACTGAAATTCCTCTATAGCCTATTCACGAGCAATACATGATAATTTGTCCGGACCATAAATTGCACCATGTTAAGAATCAAAATGTCTTTTAATATTGTAATGACTTACATATCCAATTTCTGCTCTACATATTAAACAAGGTGCCTTGCCGTCATTTAAGATGAAGACGTATCGATTAGTCCACTCACGTTGAAAACACCGTTCTCTGTCCCTACTAACGACCACAGTATATTTGTCAACAAACCAGGTACGGCACGCCATCCAGACTGACTGACTGTCGTTCGAGCACAGCTGCGACTGAAACAGCATGGGAGCGCTGTTCGACATCCCTGGCCTGTTTGTAAGTTTGACACAGGATAACATATGGAGCAGAGATTATCAATAAACTCAGCTGCTTGTGGGAAATATCGAATTGTAGAAATCGTGCTCAACATGTCGTGGGACTCAACTATTCTGCTCTGCTAATGCGCTCAATCATTTTTTCCATGGCTGTACATAGCTTTTGCTTGATAAGTATAAGATTCCTGTATGCAGATTATATCTTCCCTCAACTCTTTTATCAATTCCATTAATGCCATCATAACAATTTCGCTATTTTGTGCGCTTATTTTAGCAAATCTGATAGATGTATTATCTTGTATTTGTATATTTTAATTTATAATATTTTCCGTTCTTCAGCTGTTTCACTGTTTCCTTCTTCTAATCTGCTTAGTTTTAATTTAATTTCAAAAACCTCATAGAATATTCGTGAGATCAATTCCATTATCTTTTTCTTCTTTCATTTCATCTAATCATTCATCCTTCATCAGCTCTTCGTGTATTTCTACTTTCCGAATTAGGTAGTCTTTAAAGCTGACTTTTTCAGACTCTCATCTTCTTCACTGAGACTTTTCTTAGTTAATATTTCGTCAGAATTAATCTCTATCATATTCTTTACTTTCTCTACTCTCTTGTTTGACGACTACCTTATCTCTGTATAACAAGCTTCTATTAGGTACAGTACGTCGTTAGTTTGGGTTGTGGTTATTACTCTTTCTCGCAGAACTATAACTTCTGCATTTCTTCTCTCTGTTTGTTTGGCCATATATTGATTTTCTTTCATATATTTATTCTTTATATAGTTTCGGATTTTCATTTTATCTCCATTTATTCTATTTATACACTTTAGCTTTTTCCTTTGTTCCTTCAGTATCCTAAAAGAAACTTTATCCATAATTGGTCCCAAAATATTTCATATGTTCCGCATTCTTTTCTTCCTGTGCACTTGTTTTTTCTTAGCTGCTTGAGATACACATCTTTGGCTGTTGTTTCTTCTTACAATCATTTTACTGTATCCAGGTGCGCCTCAGTGGTAATTTGCCCTTCCTTAATGCAAAATTTAGCAATGTGCTCCCAAGTCCTGGCATTTCATGCATATAGCTCCACAATAAAATCTTTTATTGATACGGATTGAAATTTTATGTTTGGATCTACTTCAAAAACATAGTGTACCACTGCCCTTTTTCTAGGGTAAGTTCTAATTTTAAAATGTACTTTGCTTTCAAATTCCTCTCATGTCATGTGTTCCAAATTTTTCTCATGTAGATTTATTTTTAAATCATCTTCCTTTTCACCTACCATAGTATCCCCTTCCTCGGTCTTTGTATTTTAGCTCCTTATCAGCTAGATTTTTGCACCTTAATATTTTGTTCATATCATCCTCCGATTCCCTTTCTATTATTGCATTACTCTCTGTAAGATTCTCCAATTCTTTTCTTGTGCGGGATTCACTCTTTTCGTTATAATCTCCTGAACCTCTTTCGTGGTTTTCCCTTTCTCTGAGGCTACAAAGATTGCATGTCCTTGCTTTTTAATTGTTTTCTGCACTTTCTCCATGCTTCGTAAAGTTTTCGATTTTTGAAGCATTTCTGCAAATATTAATCCCGGCGTCTTAGAATGAAGGTCCCTAAGTACATTTATTTCAGTCTTTAATTTAATAGTCTCTATTTTAATTTCTTCCAGCATTTCGGATAATTTTGCCATGGTCGTATAGGCTTCCAATTTATTTCGAGTCAGCATCTTCGTCTCATTTCCCGTAATACCATTCAGTTGATTTAGTATGCTCAAAATATCATATTCCTTCTCTGTACTTGTATTCTTATCTATATTGATAAAATAAGAAACACCAACCCTTCAGGCATCGAAAGAGAAAAAATATTGCACCCAATAAATCCATTAGAGTACAATAAAGTGGAATTTAAGTTAAGCCTAACAGAACATGTAAAACGGCAAAATATCCTGTGTAAATTAAAAAAAAAAAAACAACATTACTACACAAACAATAAGTTCTGAATACCCAGAGAATGAACGACTTCACGTCTATATAGACGGTTCCTTAAAAGAAGATGGTGATTACGCTGGAGCTGGAGTGTACTGTAAACTGTGCTCAATTTATGAATCTGCTGGCAGACTAAAACTAAATTTTGATGGAGAGCTAGAATCAATTTTTCTTACATTCAATCAACTATGCATCAGACTTCAATCTTCTAAAAACGTTGTTACATTTTGACCCCCACCCCAGGTATACAAGCTATTTCAAATGTTAAATATTCCTTGAATTCAAAAGTGGCACAAATTAAAGACATACTTAGAAAATTAGAGAAAAATAGAAGAAAAATTATTTTTCAAAGGATTCCATCTCATTTTGGAATAACTGGAAATGAGAAGGCCGACTGTTTGGCAAAAAAGGGAACTGAGATTTTAGACCGCTGGAAAACGCCGTTATCATTCCTTTCGGTAAAAATTAATATTAAGGCAACCGCCAAAGCACGAAGATCAGAACATATTACCAGTAAAACAAACAGCAAAATAATACGCAATTACTCTGAAGTGCAGCAGTCGTCACTTTTCGGAAAATGACCTAACACAATTGTCTGGCAGAACATCTACATCTACTATCGCCAAACTGCATGCGGTGAAATGGAAACTGTTATGAACTGGGAACATTTTAAACAGTGTACGACACCTCAAACTCACTGGGAAAAGTTAGAAGGAGAATTATATTGGGAAGTCAGAAGACAAATGGAAAATCTCCAACATGTCTAGACGATTAGATAAACTCTTATCTTTACTATCTTCCGCTATTTTTATCTCACCTGCAGAGGTTTCTTTAACAATTTCTTTTCTGGGAGTAAAAATGTTTCACTCTTCCAGCTCTCCTTTCTCTTTTTCTGTATAGCTTTCACTCGTTATAATCACTTAAGCCGCACTGAAATATAATTGGAGGTATACTGCTTTACTTATAAGATGGTGATTTTTTTTTGCACTTGATCTAGCTTTCCAGAAGCTGCAGGAGTCCTTGACTACGTATTTCGTATTTATTATACTATTCCTCTTCTATTTGTGAACTCAATTTTACACTTGGGTACGAGCTAATATTGTTATAGAAACAGCACCTTATAAGCTTATAAACACTGAAAAGAATAAAACTTTTCCTAACTTGAAAATGGCCAATACTTAACCTATAAATTTAATGTAGTATTATTTATCAAAGTAAGATTTTAAAGTGTAATTAAAAATATGCATTGTGTAAATTGCACTAGAGCCAAAAGCAGCTCGATAAATCTTTGGCTACTTTTGTTGCTAATAATGAGCAACTACGTCCTGCTGAACAAAAGAATACATGTGCTCAAATTAATTTGTCAATTGCAGCACAACAAGGCGATTCTTTTTTTTTTGGGGGGGGGGATGACGCACCAGGAGGCAGTGGCAAAGCATTGCTTATCAAACTGATACTTGCGCGCATTAGATCGCATAATGATATTGTATTGACAATTGTTTCATCAGCCACTGCAGCGATCTTGCTTGATGGTGGGCGGACTGCGCATTCAGCACTCAAGTTGCCATTCAACATTCATACAAATCCAGACGCAATGTGTAACCTAAGGAAGCATTCAGGTATGTCTGAAATATTGTGAAAATGCAAAATTATTACCTGGGATGAATGCACTATGGCCCACAAGCATTCACTTGAAGCTCTCGACAGAAGGCTTAAAGATCTCAATAGTGATACCAGGGTTTTCGATGGTGTTCTACTGCTGCGGTGATATCAGACAGACATTGCCGGTCATTCCGTGTGCTACATATACGGACGCAATTAGTGCATGTTTGAAAGAATCATACTTATGGCGAAGTGTCAGTAAATTATGCCTTACTATAAATATACGTCTTCAAATTCAAAATGATCCATTGACATTGGCATTCTCAGAACAATTGCTCAACATTAACAAAGGAACATTTCAATTACATTAAAATGCAATCCAACTCCTGAACAATTTTTGCAACATGGTGGACACCAATGCTTTGGTTGAAATTATATTTCCAAAATTATAAGCTAATTACACTAAGCATGCGTGACTACGTGAGCGAGTTATTTTGGCCGCAAAATACAGATGTCGACGCAATTAAAATACCACAGTTATTACCTGGCAATGAAATATCCACACTGTAGTTGATCCTGAGGAAGTTGTCCACTGTTCTATTGAATTCTTGAATTCACTGACTTTACCTGGAATGCCACCACATAATTTGCGATTGAGGATTGATTCACCAATCATTTTGCTTTGAATGTTACGCAATGGCACGCAGTTGGTCATTAAAATATGGGCAATCTTCTTGTAGCTACCATTTTAAACGGCAGATTTCAAGGTCAAGTTGTTCTACCACGGATCCCGATGATCCCTTCATACTCACCCATTATATTCAAACGTTTGAAAGTACCAATTCGCTTGGCATTCGCAATGACTATTAATAAATCACAAGGCCAAACAATGTTAATTTGTAGGTTGGATCTAGAAAATCCAGCTTTTCGCATGGCCAATTATATGTTGCGCGTTCTAAGGTTGGCAAACCATCAATTTTGTTCGTTTATACCCTTCAAAGATTAAGTAAAGCATTGTTCATAAAATAGCATTAAGATAAACAAAATTATTCCCCTTCATAAACCTTTCTTCAGCGGAATCGAACGGGACTCTCTAATATTTCCGTTAAAGACAGATTTGTACTTAACGAAAGTAGGTCTAGGCTACTAAGCAAATTGAACCAATGACATACATAAATGGCCAGTATGAGGTAAAAATGTACATACATTATTCTGTTGTGTGTATTTAGATATTTCTGCTGCAATAATTACATGTAACGCACAGCAAAACATAACGAACGAAAAATAGCTGTATACACGGTTCATTTATTTTTTACGGTAGTGGAGGAGGGCTTTCTGTACATATTGCTGTTTAACCTCAACTTCCACAAACACTTTGGCCTGAGAAATCACACCAAACATATCTGAGATGTTTGACCATACGACAAATTGTTGCAGTTCCTTTAAACTTTTGACAGCATCCCGATAAGTCTTCCAGCTAAGAGACATATTCCTCATCATCTTCCTCCGCCTTCTCTTCTTCTATCCGACTTCACATATTCTCACTTAAGACATCTATATTAACTGCGTCTATTTCAGTTTGCACATCACTGCCTATGTTGACATATTCCATGGCACTGCCATTGAAATCACCTTCATTGATGTAGTTTTGTGCCTGAACATTTTCTAAACTCTACATTCCGAAACTGGAAATTTTCCGTTAAAAGGCGTACCTACCTTCTATGATTTCCGTTGTCCACGTAAGACAGTTTCCGTTTAAGAAAGGGAATTTAGCGTGTTTTTCAACCCTAAATTCACGGGATCATAAAATATTTCCTTTTTAGACAGATTTCCGCTTAACAGGGGTCCGTTGTAAGCAGGTTTTACTGTATTAAGATTAAAAATACATTAAAATATTTATTATTTGTCCTCAAAAAATATACCTGTCATGAAAATTATTATTATTTTTTTCTTTCTTGCTGTTATTTAAAACAGTTTTAAGTCTGTACTCGACAAATTTAAGTTTACGGCATACAGGTACAATCACAAGCAATAACTGTTGCGATAACTGTAGGCGTGGTGGCGTCAGGTATTCTAAAAATAATTTTGTTACATATTTCTTCATCAAAACAGTCCAAACTATTTATAGTTTACTTTTAAATTTTTATAATTTTTGGATCTACAACGTTTGAACAGGACAACGTCTGTGGGGTGCGCTATTAGAAGTGTAAAACTTTAAATATCTCTTGCTACTAACTCTTCCACTGACATATAACGATAAAATAAGTAACCTAATATGCAGATGAAGATAAAATAGTAAATATCTATAATAATGCATAAAATGCTGAGATTACTACGAAAGGAAGCTAACTAAATAAAAATCGTCTTCATTACTGTTGAAGTCAAGTTACCGAGTAGGATGGCGACTCTCATTTGGAAGGTCGTCGTTTCGATCCCTGTCAATTGCGCGCTCTGACTTGGGGTTTTCGGTGAATGCTGGGATCTTCATCCTTATACCACGGCTTTCCTGTCCATCATTTCCTGTTCCCATCATTCCCTTTTTATACATTTCAGGGTTGTAGGGGCGGCGTCGTGGTCGAGCGGTTAGTGCGCTTGCCTACCACCTAGGCGGCCCGGGTTTGATCCCAGGGACCCGCATGTGGTATTCGTGGTGGACGAAGCGGCGTCAGGGCGGATTTTCTCCGGGTGCTCCGGTTTCCCCCGCCATCTCATTCCACCGGTGCTCCATCTTCATTCAATGTGTCATCAGTGTCACCGCCTGCGGTGCCGTAGTAGTAAAAGCGGGCGTTAAACACTACAACTACTACTAGGGTTGTAGGACCAGACAACGGTGTTCGGCGTCTTGGGCGGTGGCTTTCTCACTGTAAAAGTTTCATCTCCGGCGTCGTTCCGGGTCCGCCGAGTGGGCGTCGGTCTACAAGGTCGCCGAAAGGCGGCTTTTGATGACTCCCTGGCGTCGTCTTGAGCGGCCCTGCCGTGCTCTCGAAACTGAAGGTTTCTGCCGAGTGTGGCGATGGGCTTCGTCCGATGCGTTCTATCTGGATACGTTAGGCTTGGGCCTATCGTTCAACCGGATCTGGTAGCCATTAGAGTATTTCCTCTCATCTTTCCAACACAGGGATCATGATAGAAGCACAAAGGGCCCTAAGGAAACGGATTTTTACGCCCGTAATAATATATCGCCTTCCATCGAGTGTGAACCTGCGACCTCGGGATCTAGAGGCCTGTGTATTACCCCTAGATCAAAGTGGACGACTTTGGGATCCAAAATTGATACTTTGAAGGCCTTCTCAGAGTTACACTTTCGTTTAAGTTATGTTCTTCACCAACGACCTAATACCCAAAGTCAGTTATATGACGAAAAATGATCCTCTGTGTGAAACTTCTCGCTCTATGATTTGTTGTGAAGGTTCAGAAACTCCATCATCACCTTCCCATTCACCCATTTCACCATACATTTCATATCATCCTTTTCCTCACTCTCATACCTGGTGCTGGGCTGACTACCCACTTCCAGGTCTTCACTCTGAATGGTTCATAGGTTCATCTACTCCAAAACCGGATCTGACAGGCTTGTAAGTCCTAGGGGGTGTACTCTTGCATACGGGGAGCGTAATCGGATAAAGAATAATAATAGTAGTAGTAGTAGTAGTAGTAATAATAATAATAATAATAATAATAATAATAATAATAATAATAATAATAATAGTAATAGTAATAGTAATCGTAATCGTAATCGTAGTAATAATAATAATAATAATAATAATAATAATAATAATAATAATAATAATAATAATAATAATAATAATAATAATAATAAAAATAATAATAATAATAATAATAATAATAATAATAATAATAATAATAATAATAATAATAATAATAATAATAATAATAATAGTAGTAGTAGTAGTAGTAGTAGTAATAGTAATACTAATACTAATAGTAATAGTAATAGTAGTAGTAGTAATAATAATAATAATAATAATAATAATAATAATAGTAATAGTAATAGTAATAGTAATAGTAATAGCAATAGCAATAGCAATAACAATAACAATAACAACAACAATAATAATAATAATAATAATAATAATAATAATAATAATAATAATAATAATAATAGTAATAATAATAACAATAATAATAACAATAATAATAACAACAACACAAACAACAACAATAATAATAATAGTAATAGTAATAGTAGTAATAGTGATAGTGATAGTGATAGTGATAATGATAATGATAATGATGATAATGATGATGATGATAATGATAATGATAATGATGATAATGATGATGATGATAATAATAATAATAATAATAATAATAATAATAATAATAATAATAATAATAATAATAATAATAATAATAATAATAATAATAATAATAATAATAATAATAATAATAATAATAATAATAATAATAATAATAATAATAATAATAATAATAATAATAATAATAATAATAATAATAATAATAATAATAATAATAAATATAATAATAATTTTGGTTGCACAAGACTGCGGAGCGACTTCTCGATATCCCTATATTATCCACCGGCACTTAAAACTCAAAATTATTGAGAGGAACCCAAACCTGATTTCACAATTAAGGTTATTCCATGCCAGCTTTTCATATTTTTATTTTGTGTTTTTGCACTGCTGTTAAACAGTTCAATGGCTCCCTGCTAAACAAACGAGTAGAGGGTGTCGCAAGGGTGCGACGTATCAGATGGAGTTGGTGACATTAATACTTTTTCCCTGTTGTACTTCTTACTGCAGTAACAGAGCAGACTCCTCATTACAAGCAGAGATCACGGTGCATGTGGCATCATGCCCTGCTTCAAACTCTGCGCTAATCTGGCCACCAAGATTACCAACAGGAACGTTACGGTCCTCACGCAGGTCTCCGTTATGATTTATGGGCATCATGTGATTGTCGGAGGTATCAGCTACCTGGTATTCATTACGATTTATTATTTATGTATGTTGGTAGTTGAAGTGCTGATTTCTTCACACCTACTGCCGGTGAATATAACAATTCCTACAATGTGGAACTTGGCATGGCCATGCTTTCTAGTTTTGGAGATGGACATCTCCAATTTCTTTCACTGACGGGATCTAAGCATCACGTATTCATCCTTGCGAAGTGCTGAAGATTGCATTATACGGCAAGAAGATGCACCAACATCTCCCTCCTGGAAAGTATTTTCCTCCTTCTCAGCAAACTTGTTCTCTTTAAACAATGACGACGATAGTAGCTTTAAAATGTGTCCATGTATCAGTAGAACCTTGAATATGAGAAGAGTATAACCAATTTTATTGTACTATTCCTTTGCATCGTTAAGCTACAGAAGTAAGAATTTAAGTTTTTCACTACTTTGTAGACTTTTTTGTGTTTGTTTGCATTTTTAATCAACAAAACTAATAATAAATTGATATCAGTTTAGTATGTTTGCCGATTTATTTTGTTTATTTTCACATTTAAGTTACCGCAGCTTCAATGCTTTTTGTATAGATGGAGCCGTTGTTGTTGTAGTGTTTAACGCCCCCGCTTTTACTACTACGGCACCGCAGGCGGTGACACTGATGATACATGAAGATGGAGCACCGGTGGAATGAGATGGCGGGGGAAACCGGAGTACCCGGAGAAAACCCGCCCTGACGCCGCTTCGTCCACCACGAATACCACATGCGGGTCCCTGGGATCGAACCCGGGCCGTCTAGGTGGTAGGCGAGCGCGCTAACCGCTCGGCCACGGCGCCGCCTAGATGGAGCCGCGTAACAGTCGAATGCCAAATATGAAAACAGTGAAATCAACTGTTGCAATTGTTTATTGGGTTCCTAAACTTCAAAAGTAAGAATTTCAGGTCTTTTAGTAAATTCTTGCTGATCTACCAGTTCTGTCGCTCATTCTGGTTCTATTAAACATAAAACAGTCTTTGATTTAAATAACACGGACTTCACATTTGACACTCGTAAAACAAACATAGCGGTTACTTAATATTGCATTTTTAAGCTTTAAATGTAATAATTTCGAGTTGATTGCCTCTGCGGTCGAGTGGCCTGCGTTCTGGCTTCTCAACCATGGGTCCTGATTTCGACTGTCATCTGCGGTTGGGAAATGTTCATTGACCAGAATAATATGCCCCATAAAGTCTGGAAGTATCAATTGGGAGCGAATGTGAGTATGTTTAATGTTAAAGTGATAGAAATCAGTGCAAAGAAAGTCTACAGTACAACTAGTAATAATACCATCAGTCACTTTTCAAGTCAAAGCTCCGATATGATCAAAGAAATTAAAGGAGGAATTTAAAAAGTCGAGTCTTTTACTAACTTTGGAGATCTATTTTCAGTATGTCTGCAACTTTAAGCTACAAAAACAAGAATTTCAAGTCTTTTAAGACCTTTACCGACCACTTGAGTTAATAAGAGTTGGGATGGCACATCTGGCATGGCCATAGTTGGTATAGATTTACCAAGGTTTTGCGTAAGCCATGGAGTTATTATGGAATACAGAATGTCCCCAAACTTCAAGATCAAAATTGTACTGATACTAAAGACTTCTAAACTGAGCATTTTGATACAAGAAACCATTGGTTCAAAATGAATATTTGAATGCCACCTGATTATTGAAATCAATTTGGCAAGCTGTTTTTATTTTCACACCCATAACGAACCTAGAGCTCACAGCAGGCGTTCAAAGTGGCGGCCATCGAACCAAGTCGTGCTAAGGATTTAATGCCCGAAAAAATACATCGCCTTCCGCCGGGAACTAGAGGCTAGCAAGTTACCACTAGACCATGGAGGACGATATCCCCAACACTCTTTTACATCACCCTGGTAATGGGAGTTCTTTCAAATTTTAGAAATACGAGTATTTAGTTCCTTGATTTTATATTTGAAAGTAAAGTTTTGAAGTTACATAACAGCGTACTTTTAAAGCTTGGTATTTAAATCGTTAACATCAAATTTACATGTCTCATACTGATCAGGAGCTAAGGTTATGATGGTATGAGTTCTATAAGAATAAACAGTTATGTTTCCAGTTTCCAGTACAAAAACGAAAATTAAAAATATTTGTAACTTATGTAGAAGCATATAGGTATTTTCAATATTTCGAAATGGCCCGCATTCGGGAGCCCATGGATTGAGTACTCATGACCGACCTTCCTGACTCAATGGTTTTTATTACCGGTTTCCCCGGTAGCTAGGTGAGCACTCGGGAAGTTCATTGCATCCCCCGAGTTTCCTCTCCTTCTATTTCACCTCACTTCTCATTTCACTTCAACCTTCTTCTGATTGGCTCTTTCAGGGTTCACCTGCGTTGACTGGTGTCTCGGGCACTGCATGGGGGAGAAAAAGGATACTCTCTGTAAACCTTCCTCCCCAGGCGGTCGAGTCTCTGGCTTCCGAGTTTCCCAGGGGGATGTGCTTTTTGAATTTTTGTAATTGTCTACCTTTCATGTAAACACAATACATATATACCTAATTCTGAAAAAACAACAATAAGAATTTAAAACAAAACAAAATATTATTTGCCTAAGCTTCTGGATGGAGTTACAATCACAACTAAAGTCTGTACTTCAAGATCCGTAACAAGTTAAAATTCCTTTGCAGGAAATAAAGCTATGCAATGCATCCCTTATCTTGTGTAAGTAACAAGCACATTACTTTATGGCGTACAGTGATTACCTTAGATATATGAAAACAACCCACTTGGAACTCAGCTTGAAGTAAATATACACACGCTGATTCAAAACTACAACGAATCAAGATGTCGATGATACTGACGATGATTATGATAATGATGTGTATTTAAGCGCGATCTACTACTATGTCATCAGCACCCCCATAAAAGGAATAATGGCAAAAGCCAGAGATAAAGGTCAATACAAAATAGAAGTCAGGTGAGCATATATACCAGGTGAGTCAGCTGCCCCTTATTCTCGAGTTTTATGCAATCCGCATTTTATAGTCCAACATGAAAACATCGACCCCATTACTAGGTTCTACCCGCGTATTTAACATGGATGTTTAACACTCGATGAAATTAGTGCTAATATAGATGTTATCACGTCGGCTTTTAATATACTTGTAATTAGACAGCTGACATTTGCACTTCTGCAAATGTTCACTGGAACCAGCGAGTATTACATCTTAAACGTAATGCTTACCTTACACGTTTCTAAGTAGCTCAGTTGGAACAAGCGCAAGACTCCGAAGTAATCTCTTTGCTGTGAAGGTGGTTCGAATCACCTGCATGTACTAATTTTTTTACCGTGCAATCCTCACAATTTACAAATTATTATTCTGAAAACGGTTATTATATTCATTTTTATTGCTTTATTTATGTTTTATGGCATTGTTTGATGTTTCTTTATTGGTGAACTACAATTAGGTAGCTGTTTAAGCATACCTATAGTGAAATAAGGATCATTTATACACAGGGTTGAACAGATCTACAAGCCACTGTAATACGCTGAGGAAGGGTTTCTGGATTGTTCAGCTCCTCTGCATAAATGTGTTCTTTTAAATAATCCCAGAGAAAGAAGTCAAGGGGTGTCAGATCAGGTGATCTGGCAGGCCAGGGGACTGGTCCTTGTCTTCCTATCCAATGACCAGGATGTGCAGCATTCAAATGATTGCAGACGATCCTCGACCGATACGGAGGAGTGCCATCGTGTTGAAACCACATCGTCATTCTCTCCTGCAGTGGCACATTCCCTAATAATAAGGGGTGAGCTACAGAGGAATTCCAGGTAGCGTGCTCCTGTTAGATTTCCCTCGAAGAATAATGGTTCAACAGGGTGGTCTTCCAAGATTCCACAACAGACATTTACACCCCACTGCTCTTAGAATGCTGCCTCCCTTACTCAATGAGGATTATCAACACTCCAATAGCGCATATTGTGACGATTTCCAGTCCATTGTTGTGGAATCTTGATTCGTCAGAAAACAATATCCTGGATGCAAATCCCACATCACTTGCTACTCGCTCCAGCAACCATTCACAAAAGATCACTGGAGCTTCGAAATCTCTCCCGTGAAGTGCTTGGTGTAGGTGCAAACCATAAGAATGGAACTTATTAGTGTTCAATATTCGCACTACAGAAGACTGGCTGGTGTTCACCTCCTGAGCAGCTACCCGTGTACTAGTGTGCGGATTGTTCTGGGTGGCATTCAAAACTGCTTCTGCATTAACACCCGATGTTGCTGGTGCGTGTCTATGAGGAGGCATTCTTGCAAGTGACGCTGTTACACGCAGACGCCTTTCAACATTCCGGAAGCTGTTTGCTGTTGGTTGTCGTCTATTCGGATATTTCTCCCGAGATATTTGCTCCGATGTATTTGTTCTTACTTCTCCGTAGATCAAAAGCATATCTACGTACTCGTCTATCGAATACATAATGAAAGACTGGCACAAAATATTGTGCGACAGCATACGTGTGGAGAACGCAAGGGTCGGCCTTCACAATACAATACATCATGCCAGTCCAATGACGCAGAAGTCATTACACCTGTTCAATTAAAAATGCAGACAACCAAAAACGATTTAAATTATAATGTCCTAAACGCTCAGGGACTTTATAATTAGATTATTGTGAATTCGGTTTCCAAATTTTGATAAACATAAAAAAAATATATTTACACTGGTGAGACTAGAACCTATGACATTGGAGCTTAGCGTAGAGGACCTGTCACAATCCTATTCAGCTATTTCGAGACTTAACTGAAAGCGCGTATCGCGTTTAATAGTTGGACTTGTATGTCTGGCACTAGGCCATTGTCACCTCGCGAGTTTTCGGGCTTGATTTGGCCTTTTAAGACAGTTTTAATCATTTGCTGAGCATTTTAATATTATTATTTAAATGGCAAAAGCTGTTATGCATATTAATTGAGATGCACGAGGCATAGTTTACGCAAAAATGTAAATAAACTGTTATTTAATAATATGTCCGTTTTGACTGTACGGGTCCATGATGGAAGAGACGTGTCTCTAAATTTTTCGTAATTTTTGGCAGCCAACCCCTGCTCTAAGTACAAGAATCCACCATTTTCTTTTTACCTGACGTTGTTAGCGTACCCTTATGATAGGTCCAATTTTTCCGAGGCGTTTACTGAATTACGTTGCTATGTATACTCCAATAAAAGTTTGTAAAATTGGCTGGAAACTGGAATTTGCTCTCAGTAAACGAGTCGTATGTTTTTGAGGTGCACTTTAGCGAGGAGTACGTTCTGTCCCTTCAACCGCTGTTCCTCTCAATTTTGCGCATTCCTCTCTTTAAGAACGTTAAGCAATACACTTTAGTAAGCGCAAAACTGGACTAAGGTGCACATGGCGTTATATATATATATAGTTCTGCAGAACTAATCATAGAACAAGCTGGAAATAAAGGCTAACTTGTAAAAAGGGCCAGAATTCATGAAATTTCGACATGTAAAATAATAAATCCTTAGCTGGAATCTTACCTTTGATATTAATTTAAAAAATCTTTGAACACTTGGTTATTGTCTGCCACGACCTCTCGAAGCCTAACCAGCAGTTGCAGAGACTGCCGGAGATGTGATTGAGAAACATACTCTAGCAACGCATAACAGACCAACAGTCCTTTCCTACACAGCGGATAAAAAGGAGCAGGTGAAAATGTAAACGTGCTGAGCTTACAGTAGCAAATGTGCAACCGAGCCAAGATAATGTACTCGCGACGAGAAATACAAGAAGAGGCTACCCAATTTATTGAAATTTCCTTCACTGCTCTAAGCTTACTTCCACGGACAACTGGCCACCATTCGTGAGAGCACGTCAGTACTCCCTGAACTTCAACCTTAAAGTTACCCAAAGTAACATCGGATACCATAATGTATCCACCGGTTACCACCTTTACTGCCAAATTTACCATTCATTTCTCGGTAAACGGACGAGACCAGGGACCCGTGCACACACCACGTAAACGCGAGAAGTGTGTAAAACATGGACACATTGTGCAATATGATAGTATTTGGACATCTCACAAAAGCTGAGGGAATCACTCCTAATGAGGCAGACATCCAATGTTTGATAGCGCGCATATAAAAGTGTAGATGAAAGCACTAGTACGAAATGCAGAACTATGCCTTTGGTTGAATAAACATAGCCACATATGTGATCGTTGGTATTCTTAGATCCATTGGTGTAGACCAAGCATCGTTCAGTGTAACCAAGAAACAAGTGCGGATACTAGTACACAGCAATCATAGATCTCCAGTATACAGTCAACCCAAGATCTACACGAGAATGGTCCAAATGATCCAGTTGTTGATGGGGCCCTAAACCATACATATTCACTCACTCTATATGAGGCGTGGTCAGTAACAACGTGGCCTAGAGCCTCCCTCCCTTTGGAAATATGCTAGGCATTTCAATAGCATGCTTAAGAAGCTCTCGGAAGCCTAAAACATCCGGATTTGGACTGCGGGAGCTGTTCCTTTAACGTCAGTCCAGCAAGTTGTTGAAAAACGAAACGAGCGTTGGTTGTCTAGGCATGCATTTAAGCCCGAAGATATAACCCCCTAATAGTGTTTCTCGCCGATATTGCAGAGGGGGCTCTGCTAATTCGTCGTAAAGTCTCGTAACTGGGTTAGTTGCAAAAATTCGTGTTAGCATCCCGATCTTGATCTGTGACTAATCTTCTCGAAACATATGGTCGTGCTGAAGAATAAACGATACACCAATGATCTAGTTTTGATCAGCTCAGTGTTTAATACCGTCGCAAAGAAAGCTCTCCAATGCGTTTCCCATGGCTTGCCATTTAGTATTCCCATGATATTCGGGGAACCATCACATCGTACTTTCAGCAATGTCATATGCGATCACCAGTTAAGCCTCCTGTCAAAGAGAAACCCCAAGAAACGCGCCTTATATGAAAATGGAAGTAAATCTGGACCAAAACGGGGCGAAGGTTGAAATCGTCTCTTGCGGTGAGGCGCCAGGGCGTGCACTGAGAAGTACATTCATCTACCAATAAGCATGAAGAAACCCCTAGAGGAACGCATTTGCAGATGGAATTAATTGTTACAGAAAATAGTGTAACACTTTTGTGCAGATTCACGAGTTACACCTCTTCTGAACAAAAAGGTTAGAAAAAACCAGGTCAACACTTACTCGGAAAACGCGGTTCTTCTTGAACTCCTGAATGAACAGTGGTAGGCCTCCACGTATATTCCAGATGCGAAGCGAACGTAAGATACCTCCTCCACAACACATATCATAAGCTTTCTCGAAATCAAAAAAAAAAAAAAATATCTCAAAGGTTTGATAGTTCTTCAAAAAGTCCGTTTATGATCTGCTTCAATATCGTTAGAAGATGCTTCACATTTAAATGAAGTTGTCCACAACCACACTGGGTATTTCTCAAGAGACTGTCGCCACATCAAACGTTCCTTTATCCTGCGAGCCATCCCTTCCAAACGTCATTGGGGGAGGAAATAGCTGGAGGGTTGGTGACGGACCTTTCAAAATTGGTATGATGGTGTCCCTCGCCATATTCCTGGAACAGAACTGTCAGCTTCAAAACGATTATAGACCTCGAGCTGAAATCCCGTTCCTCAGGGGAGAGCTGTTGTAACATTTATACGTGAATAACGTCTGGTCCTGGTGCCGTAGTCGCGAAGATGAAAGAGCATGTTGTAACTCGGCCATGGTGAACAGGCCATGGTAATGTTCTGCAGCTGTAGAACGAAATGCGAAACCTGATATTCCACCTGAGTTTAAATTTGAAGGAATTCAGAAGAGTTTGTCCGAGTTAAACACTTGAAACAAAGCACTTCAAGGTGTTGGCCACATCAAATGAATCAACAACAGCTCCTGTGGCTGCTTTAAGACTGGCAATGAGCATGTGGGTCGATTTTACGGCCAGGTGCCTTAACGTATCCCATATAACCGAGGCAGAAGCATGTCGTTTAAATGGAGCTACAAACTTCATCCATGATGTGTCTTTGATATCCTTAATGACCTGCCTATACCGTTCAGGCATTTTAATGTATTGGATTAGATCATCATATGTAGGGTGACGTTGGAAAACATTAAGAGCATGTCTTCAAGCAAGAATAGAATTTATAAAATCATCCGGCCATATAGGGAGAGGATATAGACGGGGAAGGAAATCAACCAGGAATAGATTGCTCAGCAGCTGAAGCAATTGTCTCCGTGAGATTTTTGGCTAAAACCTTCACAGAGCCGTGCTCGTTGTAAGTAAACAAAGCCAACTGAGAGTCTAGACATACGCATGAAACGTGTTTCTTGCGTTAGGAGACTAATAAGCCACGGAAGATGGTCATTAGACTATAGATGAGAGATGACATTGTGCGTAAACTGTGCCACAATCCACTGTGGCAAACAAACCACTAAATGAATGTGTGAGAAGATATTGAGGGAGTCAAAATGAAAATAAGGCCCTCCAGTGTTTTGGAGAACCAAGTTATGTTTGTCCATGAAATCAGAGATTAGTTTGCCCCTTGAAAAAGTCCAAGTTGAGCCTCAAAATAACTTATGCTCAGTAAAGTCTGCCACCAACAGAAAAGGTGTTGGCAATTGGAAAACTATAGTTTCTAAATCAGTGAGCGAGAAGTAATCAGACGGAGGCAGATGAGAATTACAAATGGTAAATCGGATGTATGGTAACACAGTCCCTTATGGTGAGTAACTGGATGTCAAGCTGTAAGGGTACAGATTCCAGAATATATAACGTCTGATGAGCATCATAATGCCCCCATTTGCAGGAATCCCCTCTTCCGGAATAACATTACACAACGCTGGAGTGTACCGTCTTATTTGATAAAGCTATTGCGGGTGAAGCATGTCTGTCACAAATATATGACCAAAGCCTCATTCTTATTTAATAAGGATTCTAGCTCTGATCGGTGAAATCTAATTCCACATATGTTTTATTACAGGATAACCATGGTAATTTCTATGGGATAAACACACAAACGTACACTACATTGCGTTGAAGGCCACGGTGGTCGATTCAATTTGCCTTTTTCTTTGGTGTTGGGCTAACGCCATTTATTGGAGGTTCATCCTACCTCTTTTCACTGGCGTTCTGGCAATGTGCACAAAATCTTCTTGCTCCTTCTCTCCATAGAGCAGAACCGTTTCCCAATAGTTTTGGTTCAATAACCTCGACCCGATGGGAAACAGAGACCGGCGAAGATGAAGTTCGCCGAAGTGTGTCTATCGCTGAAGATTTCCTATGAAGAGGTGAAAATGCACTTTTCATTCCCTTATCTTTAAAGGGAGCAGGCTCAATAGTTTCTTTGACGAAGTCAGTTGTATTGTACGCGATTATTTCTTGGTTGGAAAGTGTATAATGAAACCGAAGAGGTCAATGTCATAACCGGGATTTGAACTGTAATAGGCCGTCAGAAGAGTTATTACTGGAACAAGTATTTGAAATGATACATTTATTCACACATCTCAACCTAGCAGATACAACAATTTAATAAGTTGAGTTTCTAGTGCTAAAATTCACAGGCAGTTTAATTCTTCACGCTCAAATTTGGCAACTCTCTGGAAATAGCTAATTTATGAGGCTCCATTAAATTTATCAGCTACTAGTATTGTCTATTCTCACACCCACCCACGCCTGTCGTGATAGATCCCATAGTTCATCAAGTAGCAACCGCCAGCAGATTCATCAAAGATGGAGACGGCACCAGAAGAGTCGCACACCGGAAGAGGCCATATCAGCTATCATACAATTGGCGCTTACATTAAAATGGAAAGCATAAAGAATTCACTGTCTCGCGGGATTTTCTGGAAACTGTGTTAATAATAGCGATAATTGCCTCATACTTTTATCTGGGTGGAGGCAATAAAGGTATTTTATTGACTAATTTTACAAGCGTAATTTAATTTACAACGCCATTCTTTACAGGCTTAAGGTTTCTTCAGACGCGTACGTCTCATAACAGCTTGGACCCTCGGGTAAAAAATGCTCATTCGCACAGTCTCTGTTGGACTAATATTGTGTTAAAATTGGCTGTCAGGAAGAACACAAAGTTTGAGGGAGGACGTACATGTAACCTTTGAATTTTCAGGAACCAACCGTTCAGTGCAAAAAGTAATGTTGTTGTTGTTAGCTAATGCTGGATTTCTGACAATGAAGTCATTAATCCTCTTGCTCTCTAATATTTTTCACTGATGTTAAAAGAGAGCAATAGCAGTAATAGTAACCGCTTTTTAGAGAGCGTACAAATAAGTATAATCTGAACGAACGACAACCAAGCAAAGTCAATGATAAAAGTAAGTGTTGTAATCGATTTATTATATCTTTTTATCTTTTCTGTGATTATAAAAAGACCGGGCACTTTTAGACATAAATCGTTGCAAAACAGTTTCACTACAGATTTTATTATAGCTTAGTGTTACACGGCATTTGTATTCTGAAGAGAAGGGAAAACCACGGAGGTGGGGCGCCTTTGTATGTACTCAAGTTCACAGAAGCAGAAGAATGACGCTTAGAAATGTATTGTTTAACACAACAATTTGAAGCAAACGCGGATACTGGTGACTTATTTGATATCAATGGTAAATCTTAAGAGAACCTGCATTATTCTGAAGTTTTTCCAAGCAAGTCATTTTGCTTTTCCATTTATTATGAAATAGCAGAACAATTTATGAACTTGACGAACCCTTGATTAAAAATAAAGATAATATGTTTGTCCATATGTTAGTAGGGTATAGGTTAAACACGGAGCGGGACACCTTGCGCACCGCGACCAACTGAGATCTACTGTGGCTATCTCCCTCCAGAAGGCAGGGATGAAGTGAGGGAACCACCAGGGGCCACAAGTGCGAAACTAGACGGACCACAGAGACGCGCGCAGCTCCCTAACAAATTTAAGAGGTGGAAACAGGACTGAAAAATTCAGTAGCATAGCCGGGAATTGAAGCACGGATCTTCCGCTTATCGAGCGGCTGCTTTAACCACTAAGCTATCTTGGTCAAGTTGCCAGTACGACATTAAATTCCCCAGGTGATTCACACCAGCAATAAGTTTGTTAGTATAAATAAATAATAATTACCATCTAAAGGTTACTTAAACCCGGGACATAAAGTGCCTACAATTTGTAAGTCGCCCTGGGGTATTTATCTCTGATGTGAGATTCCCTTTTGTGGTCTACCGGGAAAAGTACGAAAGAATTTAATGTCGTACAGGCAAGTTGGTCATGATAGCTTAGTGGTTAGAGCAGCCGCTCGATAAGCGGAAGATCCATGGTTCAAATCCCGGCTATAGCATTGAATTTTTCAGTCCTTATTCCACCGCTTAAACATTGCCCATACACGGCTTGTGTTTTTAAAAAATACAAAGAAACACCAGCAGTAAGTTTCTTGGCAAAAATAAATAATAATTTCCCTAACAGGTGACAGATCACCTCATCGTGGTGCCAGGCCATGCCGAGCAGCCATTATAGCCTCCCATTAGAAATTTTTTTCTGAAAATAAAGAAAAAACGCATTTTGTACTCTGTTGACTAGGGTAGCGACTTCTTTTTTAAATCTTCACCTGCTACAGATACGAAATTTCGTATCAATTCAACGAAAACTTCTTAAGCTATGTCGCTTCAAGACAGCCAACCAAACACACGCAGGAGTAGGTTACCTGTAAAAGTATATGTAGAAGAAAGAGTTAGTAGTATAATTTGTTAAAGTTTCTGTAAATGAGGAAACAGAGGTAATTGAGAAGTTAAAAAGTTGCAATATGTTAATACGGTATAGGATAGGGTAAACACGCAGGACACCTCACGCACCGTGACCATCTCAGCTCTATTGTGACTACCGCCCTCTAGGAGGCAGGGATGACGTGATGCAAGCACAGGATGCCACAGGGGGAAAGCACCAGGAGATGCGCGGAAATCCCTCGCGAGCGCTGAGATCTCTTCATTCCGGCGCTAGACCCGCCGAACAGCCATCAGGCAACACAGGACCGGTGTCACACAGGCTCCCTCGCCCCCCCCCCCCCCCCCGCCCGAGCTAGCTCTCCGTGTGTCCAGTAGAGTGCTCCCGACGTAGGACAGCGGCTGCCCAAACGCCACCCAGCGCCGAGAACAGCAACAGGAGCCACCGTGCACAAGTATCCACGCCATCTGTCCGGCACCACCAACAGCACTCGCCTGAAAACACACCTGTGGTATAAAATTGTGCACCCCAGCGATATGGGGAAACCTGGGTAAAACCTATTTCAGAATGTGCGGCCTCCGGGATCAAATCGAAGGTGTACAATCCATCTTCTTGGATCTAATGGAGTATTGTACATGGAATATTGTGCAACATAATTGAATTACTTTAACTATCATGGCCATTGACGACTTGTAGTCGACATATTTTCTTACACCACTTTCTATACCTTGTTTTTATCGTCGGACTTCGTATCCGAATATTGTAGGTTCCAGTCCTGCTACTGTCGAATTAAATTTGTTTCCTCTTAAATCTCGATCACGTTTAGCTAATTGTTAACCGCCTCCGTAGCGCAGTTGGTAACGCGCTTGCCTCTGCTACGGAGGAACCGGTTTCGATCCCCGGTACCAGCATGGGGATTTTATCCCCTCTGGGAGGTCTGGCACGGGGTGCACTCAGCCTCGTTAGTCCCGGGGGGACCAACTGAGGAGCTAATGGAAAAGTAGTGGCCCCAGGTCGTGAAGACAGCATAACTGGCCGGGAGAAATCGAAACGTTGTCCATGTATAATGGACACAGTTTATCAGCAGTCCACAAGAGTTCAAAATGGCCGATATTATACTAAACGCTGACGAAAGAATTCCAGAAAGCAGTCCTGCCAATGTGCATAATAAAGGCATTTCTAACCTCAAAGAACGTATTAACCTTCGGCAAATCTTCTGCAATAACACTTTTGGAGAAATACTTCCGAGCGTTAAATATCGTAATATATATTTAATGTATTACTGTGTAGCGAACACAAAAATAACAACAGTAACTATAAGTACGTCCATAGATTTATTTATTAATTAATACGGCGTCTAAACTGAATCTTGTTTTAAAATCTATCGGTTGGCCTTTCTGCAACGCGTTCATAAACACGACTTCTGTGGCAAAATATGTAGGAGACGCAATAACACCAGCTATGACCGTAACTTTACCATGATTATGTGTCACGAACAGTTGGTGGCACTAATGCAACCTAACGGATGGAATATCACCAAATATAACCTGACTGCACCACAATGGGGGAAAAACGTCAAGGTTATTTTTGGGGTATCTCAATAAGCTGTGCCTACTATACCACCCTCCAATACTGCACTCACCAATGACGCCTGTAGTGGGCCAAGGTGGGGGACGCAGTGGCTGGGCGGTAAGGCTTGGCTCTTCATGGGCTGTTGTGCCTGGGCTTAGCTAATTGTTAAAACTGTACGAGGAAAGCCAAAGATTTGCATTTTCAAACCAAGAATTAAGTTAAATAAGGGATTTAGAAGTGAAACCATATGAACTCAACGAACAACTTCGCCACATCCACAACGGAGGGTATGTAGTGCGAGATCGATCCGTTAGATGGCTGGAGCTTACAATTCGTGTTCCTTAGTTCCTCTTGGTACCTCAGATGTGTGGCAGATGGTGCGCACTGTAGGAAGGTAATCACAAGATGTAAGGCTATGTAGAACAAATCTGACGTGTTGCACTCACATAACTGTCTCTACTCTTGTACTAACCATTCTTACAAACTCTTACTCCTATATCTTCATGTTAGTTGAGATAAACATTCGCAGAAATTAACTTATTGCTAATTTCCTTATAGGTGCAAGGGGAATATGGGAATACAGTGGGCCTTAAGCCATAGTCAAGTCTTTTAAAGCTTTCAAATTCCGTACTCTTTGCACGATTAACATATAAAAAATGAATATCGATGTCCCATTTGACAGACTGTTAAGTTCGCCAAAACTCACCCAAATAACAAGGAATATCTCCGAAATAGTTCACTCTACAAAAAAATTTATTCGGACATAAGTTGTGTATTTTAGCAAGATCTAAAATTTTCGTATCATAAGATTTGGTCTATCTCTTAAGGTTTGTCAGTTGTGCAAAAGTGGTCCAGAGTAAATACAACTACAGGGGCTATAGCCAGAAAATTCAAGATATACGTTTCATTTGTCACAAAAATATCTAAAATATCTCATTTTAGTCGAAGTCGTTAGAGTCATTTTCAAGAAAATCAGAATTTTCAAAACATTTTCCATGTGAAGGATAGTTTAAGGTGAAGCAATTTTCTTCTTAATCTTCCTGTCGCATCCCTGAAAGGCATTAAACATAAATACCAACTTTGCTTTTTAACTGACTTTTCGTTTTTGAGTTACGCTGTCCACATACTGACACACAGACAGACAAGCACACGGAACATTTCCTAAAAATGCGTTTCTTGGAATTAGGGGGCCTCAAAACATATACTTCTGGTGATGTATCTATACGTAGTAGAGAAAGTAAAAGTTGGCAGTAGTGTAATTTGTTAAAGTTTGTGTAAGTGAGGACACAAGTATAATTATGAAGAAATTAGGGTAGTTGAGGAGTGAAAAAGTTACACTGGAGTCAGAAGTGCTATAACACCACGACGAAATGGAAAAGATAGTGACATAACTACTGGCTAACATGGCAGAAACGAAGGTGGAAATGAGACAGTGATTGCTGGGATGCAGAAGATGGAGACACAAATGGAATCTAGATTGCAGTAGATGTAGAAAATTCTCAAATCCGGAAAGCAATGGAGTGAGTGAGTGAGTAGGGTTTAAGGGCCCGTCGACAGATAGGTCATTAGAGCCCCGGAAAGCAATGGATGTAAATGGAAATATTAGAAATGAAGATAGACTTATCGGTGAAGTTCACCGAGGAACTAGCCGGTGTGAAGGAAGACCAAGAAGAACTCAGCGGAAAGATGCAGTACCTTGAGGAATGTGCTAAGGCCTTGGGAAATAGAGTCGATGGCAGCACCAAGGATTGAGCTACAGGGTGGAGCAAATGCTCGACGAAATGCTGAAAAACCTGAAGGTCGAGTATCCAAGTTGGTAACTCAATAATACGATATTTGACAAACATAGCTAGAACCATTTTTGAGAACATAAAGAGAAAAGCATTTTATTACGCCGTTAACTGAGATCTGGACCTTTCTTCTTGATTTCCCCCTGGTACAGATATTAAATATCGTATTAATGCAATTGAACCTTTAAAACCTATGTCGAATAAGGACACTCAAATACACAATTTCTAGAGATTGTTTGTAATTTGTAGACAGGAGCTCAAGATGAATACAGAAACGAAACTTCGCAACCCTATCCTAGAAGGTGTACGGTTCAACTTCGTCGATCTCATGGAATATTGTACAACATAGCTGAATGAAACTATAATGGTCATTGACGATTTGTAGCCGTCAAACTTTACTAAACCACTTTATTCCCTAAGTACAGCTTTGGCCGTGTGGCTTAGTGGATAAGGCGTCGGACTTTGGATTCCAAAATTGCAGGTTTAAATCCTGTCACGAACGAATAATTGTTTTTTCTCCTCTCAAATTTCTATCATGTTTGTCTGGTTGTAAGAACTATATGAGGAAAAAGAAATTTACATTTTCCAACCATGTATTTAGATAAATAAAAAGCTCCACATAACTCTGGTCCCAGAAGTGAAATTTGTTTTAATGGAGCAACCCTTGATTTTGCACAGTTGTTTGACAATTATCTTGCCTTCGTTGTTGGTTGGTCTTATTTAAAGACAAGAACCGAAAGCTCTTTCAGAGGCATCACTGAATCCCAGTAATTTGACAGAGGATCCTTAATCAGTACAGTCCGAGGTATTCTAATTCCCGTTGTAAGTTTAAGTTGCTTATGAAGATCTTTCCAGTCATCTTGTGACGCATCATGCAGTGAATCATCCCACGCTGTTTTTTCTTGCCAGCGGTTGCATAAATATTCTGCAGAGAATTATGACGGGAGCTAAGAATTCTATAGGATCACAGATAGTTATTTTCGATAGCACAAATCATTTGGTAACCACGTTAGTTTCAGACTTTGACATGAGACGGAGTGGAATTCATCAGTGCACGTTTGCAAAATCAGACCATTCCACCATTAGCAAGAGCATGAGCAGCTTTTCGAAGGTGAGCGTGAATTGAGTTTAATAACTCCTGGGTGTTTGAAGACCATTTACGAAGCGTGAATCTTTCAGAGTTAAGAAGTTCTTGAAGCTCTAGTTGTAACTCTTATGCTCCTTGATTGGTGTCTCCACCTGATAGACAATCGTCTACATAGAAATCATAATTCAGAATTTTAAATGCTATGGGAGATTTTTTCTCTTCATCAGTAGCAAGCTGGTGGAGTGGCTATGAGCGGTGCAGATGCAGTTCCATATGCCACCGTTGTTCGGCACATTCCTTAAATATTGGGTATTGTCTCCAAAAATGCGTTAGAAGTTATAGTTTTGTAAATTGATCTTAACTTGATACCACATTTTCTCTGTGTCAGCTGAAAATGCAATTTGTCTGGTACCAAATCTTAATATAATGGACAATAGATCACTTTAAATAGATGTTCCTAACAAGGGAATGTCTTCAAACTTAGAGCACTGTCAGTTTTGTCTGAAGAATCAAATACAACATGTGCTTTGCTTGTAGTACTAGTACAGCATCCCCAAGTCGAGTCCAGGTAGCTTGAGGGCGCACGGGGCTGAATATTACACCTACTGCGGGGTGCGCAGCTACACAGTCCAGTATATCAGCGCAGTGGTGGTGTAACGCTATATATTAGTACTGCGGTGTCCTACTTACGATGGCTGTGACAATTGCGTGAAGAATTCGAACCTAGATTCCAGGACATTATACCACGTGAGAAAAAATTTAAGTTATTTGCAACACTATTTTCAGTGGATATCCTCCATAGTGCTGTTGAATTGCAGTTGGAAGTAATAGATTTGAAAAATGATATTGAATTAAAAGATAAATATCAAAATAGAGGAAGTATAAACCATTTCTACAGCTCTGTAAAACGCGAAAGATTTTCTAAATTGCACAATCTAGCAGGAAGAATTTTGTGCATATTCGGGACAACCTATGTTTGCGAATCACTGAAGTGTACAAAGTCACGTCACAGAATTCAATTAAGTGATGAACGCAGTAGTTTTCATAGAGGCATTTATTTGAAGAATGTTTTGTTTATTTGTATTGTTTACTTCATTGAATTGCACGGTACAAACTAGAAGAAAGTTCTGTCATATTACCTTATTATTTAGTTTATTAGTTTTATACGAGTGTTTGTATTTCGTTAATTGAATTTCCTGCCAATAAGACTTTATTTTGTATTATATCAGTTATCAGTATTAAAGTGTATAAAATACTGGTATCGTTATTATGTAATTGACAGTGAAAGTGTAAGTTAATTTACACAATCGTAGTTCCGCCACTGTATAACATGCATTTCTTGCCCGCAACCAGACGATCAGGACTTGAGGACTTTTACTTCCCCCCGAGCGTGCGGTGTGTTGGGGACGCCTGTACTAGCACGTTAGAATGGTGTGGAATGTAGTATACATTTACTTGCTCTTGATTCAATGTACTATCTACTTTAATCATGTGACCAAGCTCGTCGTACTCCCTTAAGAATTGTATGTATTCCTGATGCAAGTTCTTATTTCGTTGAAGTCTTTTTTCCAACAAATGAAAACACTGAAGTTCCATTTTCCTTGAGTTTCCAAGCAGTTGATGATTCCTTTTAAATCCACACAGGGACCTACTACTGTAGGTACGGGTATGGCGCACCCGAGGTCCAGAGCCATACTCTCGATTGGGTCCCTCTAAGCCCTAAGGGGTGAGAGTGCTATGATCATCTTGTTCTGTTTCATCACTTAGTTCAAGTCCAGATTGAACTGCCTGAAATTCTTCATTGTATGAATGGAATCTATTTAATTTTGTTTTAATTAAATCATTGTCTGAATGCAGTAACTCAGTATTAACGAATTTCTCGATTGTGCTTATACCTGCCTTTATTATTCCTCGCTTCTTTATTGCTCGTATTGTATCAGTGTCATTCACACGTTTATTCGTAGTTTAATATGCACACGATTAATTGCAGTATAAATAGTTACTGAATATATTCTTCAACACCTTGAAGTAGCTTGTTTGAAAATATTAATGTAGCCCCCGACGTTATTACTAATACATACTTACTAAATGTATTTGTGGGAGCTGTGAAATATATTATTCATTGGCGATATTAATTTCTTGCAATTGTGGAAAGATATGGTTCGCAGTGAACTCAAAAGCATCATCCCAGTCACCTTCATACTAAATATTTTGCATAGAGCAGCCATCGAATCACTTAAGAAACATGCAACACTGTAACAACACTTAATTCAGGAAATAAAGATTTGTTACACTCAGAAAACACCTCGTTAGCCATATTTAACCAACGAATGCTCTCGTATTTTGACGTCCCATCGCACATAGTGCTGCAATTAATATTTCAACTCACAAATGCACAGCTTTCTGTTACCCTGTTGGTATGCATTTGCTGCAAAATCAATTAGTTATCCGGCTTCAGAGGATCAAAAAATGTGTAGGAAGAGACATACTATCACAAATGATTGTTTCAGTTGCTCACTTTTTTATTGCCAACCTAATATAAGTAAAAGAGATACAACTCTCCATTCAGTCCCCTTCCCGAGACTGTCATTTATCAGCGAATACGAGCATAGCTCTACGTGATAACCAGAGGCTGGGAATTACAGGTTACCCAGTCACCTTTTGCAAATCCCCGCCCGCGCAACGGTACCCATCATCCTGTTTTGCACAGGCTCTCTCAGCTCTTAGAGCAGGGATGTCAAACAGCACTCCCAAACTGTGAACTTGTGGCGCGTGGACTCTTGCTACCGGTCTCACCTGTGTTGTATACGCAGCTAGAAGAGTAGGGGTGAGCTGGTGCCAAACAACAACAAACAGTGGCGGCTGGTACCATGCTTCATGTTTGTACAATTTACAAATGGAAATACACTGTTGAATTAGTCACTCATCCTTTTTTATTGTTTGTTGTTTATTGTCTTTTGGGTGCTTGGCAATGTTTCTTGCTCACAAGTTTGTCAATTTCAGGTTCCATCTCCGAAGAACACAGGCGTAACACTGACACTAAATGTCTGTCAGTAATATTAGTACGTCTGAGCGTTTTATTGTTATTCAATTTAGAGAAAAACTGTTCACAAATGTATGTCGACGTAAACACTGCCATCAAACGACGCGCAGATTGACGAAGATTGGGAAATGTAGTTTCAGGTAACAGGGATGTCGAACAGCGCTACCAAGCTGTGAAATGAGCGAGTGCTTGCTTCAGTCGCAGTTGTGCTCCAACGACAGTCAGTCTGAGTGGTGTGCCCTACCTGGTTTTTTGACAAATATACTGTGGCAGTTAGTATGGACAGAGAACGGTGTTTTCAACGTGAGTGGACTGATCAATACTTCTTTATTTTAAATGACGGCAAAGCACGTTGTTTAATATGTAGAGCAAAAATTGGATATATAAGTCATTACAATATTAAAAGACATTTTAACTCTCAACATGCTGCAATTTATGGCCCGGACAAATTATCAGGTGTTTCTCGTGAAAAGGCTATAGAGGAATTTCAGTCAAGAGTGAATTTCGAAAATATTCCATCATCATCTTCAGGCATTAGTAGAAAAAGTTTGGTTCGTGTTAGCTACAAAATCAGCAAACACATTGCGTCTGCTTCAAAACCATTCACGGATGGAGAATTTGTTAAAAGCTGT
The DNA here is from genome assembly GCA_030765045.1 of Tenodera sinensis. Taxonomy (NCBI): domain Eukaryota; kingdom Metazoa; phylum Arthropoda; class Insecta; order Mantodea; family Mantidae; genus Tenodera; species Tenodera sinensis. Next base: position 234,539,244 of record CM060962.1, on the reverse strand, counting down.
CTTATTACTGCTGCAGAAGAAATATGTCCGGAACTTGTTAATGCGTTTCATTGTATAAGTCTGTCTCGTAATACTGTTGCGGAACGTATATCAGAAATGGGAGATAACTTGGAGGAACAACTAATAGAAAGAATGAACACATTTACTTGTTATTCATTAGCTCTTGATGAGAGTACGGACCGCAAAGACACGGCACAACTGGCTATATTCATTAGGGGCGTCGATTTAGATTGCAATGTTTTTGAAGATCTTCTCGATGTTGTTTCGTTAAAAGATCGGACTCGAGTACAAGATATTTTTGATGGTATAATAAAAACTATTGCTAAATTTAAACTTCCATGGAACAAATTAGTTTGCATAGCAACAGATGGCGCACCTTGTATGACGGGACAAGAAACAGGACTTGTAGGAAGAGTACGACGATTTCTGACTCAAGAAGAACTCGATGCAGACAAAGTTAAATTCATTCATTGTCTTATTCATCGTACAAATCTTTGTGCTCAGTCTGTTACTGTAAAGAATGTTATGACGGCCGTTGTAAGAATAGTCAATATTATTCCCTCACATGCTTTACGTCATCGACAGTTCCAGCAATTTCGTGAAGATGTGAACTCTGATTTTTCGGATGTTTCGTATTACTGTCAAGTAATGGCTTAGTCGTGGTAATATGCTGACTAGGTTCTTTAATCTTCGAAGTGAAATAAAAATATTCTTAGAAACTCACAATTTACAAACTCCAGAACTCTATAGTGAAGACTGGATTTGTGATTTGGCGTTCTTGGCGGATTTGACTTCCTATCTCAATTCCCTTAATTTGAAATTACAAGGTAAGGACAGATTCATAATCAACATGTTTGACGACTTGAAAGCATTTATGCAGAAGCTTGAATTGTGGATAACACAAGTTGATAATGGGGATGTGTATCACCTTCCTTGTTTGCAAAGTGTATTCAATGATGGCTCTAAGCATTTGATACCAAACTACAAAGCATTGTTAGAGGATCTACTCAAGGAATTCAAGAACAGATTTGGAGAAGTTAACTCTATGGATCCCGAATGGAGACTCTTCAACAACCCTTTCAATATCCATCCTCGTGATTTCTCACATGATTTGCAATTAGAATTAATTGACTTGCAAAACAACACACCATTACGCAATTCAGGAAATTTAGGTGTCAAATTGTATATTTCATTACCTGAAACTAAATTCCCCAATCTTCGTCAATCTGCGCGTCGTTTGATAGCAATGTTTGCGTCGACATACATTTGTGAACAGTTTTTCTCTAAATTGAATAACAATAAAACGCTCAGACGTACTAATATTACTGACAGACATTTAGTGTCAGTGTTACGCCTGTGTTCTTCGGAGATGGAACCTGAAATTGACAAACTTGTGGGCAAGAAACATTGCCAAGCACCCAAAAGACAATAAACAACAAACAATAAAAAAGGATGAGTGACTAATTCAACAGTGTATTTCCATTTGTAAATTGTACAAACATGAAGCATGGTACCAGCCGCCACTGTTTGTTGTTGTTTGGCACCAGCTCACCCCTACTCTTCTAGCTGCGTATACAACACAGGTGAGACCGGTAGCAAGAGTCCACGCGTCACAAGTTCACAGTTTGGGAGTGCTGTTTGACATCCCTGTCTTAGAGGAACACTACAGAGTGTGGCTCGGGACTCCAGAAGCGCCAACTCCGTAGTTGGCTCCTCCCCTAAGGGAGTTATTACTGTAACAGTTACTTAAACCATAAATTTATTTATACATCTGAAGTCAGCAGATATAAAATTTCAATATGTACAGTTTCTAGTGCTAAGATTCACACGTAGCTTTAATTCTTGATCCTAAAATTTGGCACCTTGCTTCAAATAGCTTGACATTTATCAGCCAAGAGTGTTGTTTATTCCCACACCCACCTACGCATGCCCTGAAATATCCGTTAGCTCCCCACTGTTGCCGACGCCAGCAGATTCACATCAAAAGTGTTGCACACCGGGAATGGCTGGATCGAATATAATATGATTTGCGCTTTCATTAAAATATAAAGCATAAAAAATTCACAGTCTTGCGGGATTTTCTGTAAACCGTGCCAATAATAGCAATAACTGCCTCATACTTTTATCTG
>CM060962.1:234354615-234532115 GCA_030765045.1 Tenodera sinensis | reverse complement strand
GGTACAGTTGTGCTGAGTTCTATATTAAGGCTCTGGTGAATACGATAATCAAAATGGATTAACATATTTTTTCTTGGGGCCTGTGACTCAAAGGATGATTTATATTTTTAATATAACGTACAAAATTCTAATTTTATTTGCAGAGAAACTAAAAATTAAAAGTACAATTAGTAATATTATTAGTAAATTAACATTAAGGTCATACATTTGTAGGTGGTATTATGTTATAGGCTCATTTGCAACACTTTGTGTCTTAGGTTCCTTCATTTAACATAGATTTAAGGAAATAGTGCTAAAAATAGTGCATTAGCGGATTTCCCACAAGTGCTCTTAGAAGATGAAAAATCTGATGTGTTGCGCTCACACGAATTTCCCTACTTTGTACTAACTATTCTTATAATCTCTTATTCCTCTATCTTCTTCAAGTTAGTCGAGAGAAACATGTGGCGAAATTATCTTAGTGTTGATTTTCTTGTAGGTGCAAGGGGAATATTGGAAGCGATAGTAAAATCATTTAAAGCTTTAAAACTCCGTTCTCTTTGCACCACCAAGAGATAAAAAAGTGAATAACGACCTTCCATTTGAGAAAAGTCCATATATTGCAAAACTAACACAAATAACAAGGAATATCTCCGAGATGGTTAACTTCACCAAAAAAAAAAAAAAAAAAAAAAAAAAAAAAAAAAAAAAAAAAAAAAAAATCATTTGAGCATAAGTTATGTATTTTAACGAGATCTACATTTTTGGTACAGTAAGATTTGGCGTATCTGTTATGGTTTACCAGTTATGCAAAACTCATCAAGCGTAATCAGGACTATATGGGCTATAGTTAGAAAATTCAAAATATAAATTTCATTTGCCATAAAATATCTTAAACATATGGATGGCTTTTTAATAAAAAACGGAGTCTTTTTGAGAATATAAAAATGTTCTAAAAATTTTCGTGTAAAGGGTAGCTTAGGGTGGAGGAATTTTCTTCAAAATCTTCGTGTCGTATCCTTGAAATACGAGTACATTAAACATAAATACCAACTGTCGTTTTAAACCAACTTTTCGTTTTTGAGTTATACTGTTCACGGACACACACACACACACACACACACACACACACACACACACACACACACACACACACACGCACGCACGCGCGTGGACCTATTTCTAAAAATGCTTTTTTTCTGTGGGATTCAGGGGGCCTCAAAAGATATATTTCCCGTGACATCTCGACATCCTTAGCTTGAGTAGAATACAACTTACTATACGTAATAGAGAAAGTAAAGAGGATTGCTTGCTGGAGGTTGTCTACATAAGAATTCAGTGATTTTTGCTTCTTATCTGGTTCAGTTTCCCAAAGCAGTATCGACAAAAGGAATTTGCTGACCTGATTGATAGATTATTGGCATTCCACTGTGCTCGTTCTGATCTATGTGTACGGTGTTCTGCACTGAGTCTAGTGTTTTCCAATAGTAAAGGAAAAGGAACACAGACAGGACATCGCTATAGTAAACATAGAATACATTGTTTAAAATTACTTGAAGTATGATTAATCAAGAATTTCCTCCAACACAGCCTTACAAATTCAAGGAATATTTTACTTGCGATTCTCATGTTTTCGGAAGCTTATTATAACCAGAAGCCTAATTTAAGTGTATTATAAGTGTCAGTCAGTGAATGACAATGTTGGGTAGCATCTATCCTATTTGAAATGTTTACCTCACCCCTATCTTCAATTGGATACATACGTATTTGCACCCGAAAGTAGAAAGAGGTAGAAGTTCCATTTCTTTCCAGTCCACAATACCCATAAATCAGCGATGTCCAACGTTTCCGAAACAGTGGAGGTTGGACTTACCTCATTATACCTTATTCGGACTGTGCCACTGTTTTAACACTCAATTGTGTTGCAGTGGCGGTTGGTTATATGTACGTTTACGAAAGCACCTTCAAATGTTATGCGATAAACATCTCTTCATTAGTGACTTCTTTGGTACTGCCTACGTATATGGAGTCTATAAGTACAAGCTGGCGATAAGGTCGAAGTTCATGTCCTTACAAGATCCACCAAGTAATTTGCGACACAGGACTTTTAATATAGTTCAATTTGGAGATATTCTGTTCGCAAATACTTATATGTAGCACCATATTCACTCTTATACACACTATTCTTGCAAATGCTTGTATCTCTATCCGTGTCGCATGTTCTGCTTGATTATCCGCGATATGCTGGTGAGCGCCATTCTTTTGGCTTCGTAATACACTGTGCTCAATTCTGGGCGATGACCCCGTGCTTGTAGGTAAGGTGCTGAGGTTTGTGGGTTCGCCAAACAAGTGTAACTTGTGCTTTATATAGGAGCGTTTTAGAACGTTATAGTCTTTTACACTTTTTGACTACTTGTCTACTAACTGATTAGTTTTTTAAGTTTTCACTGATTTTTACTTTCTCTACTACGTTTAGTAAAGTAGAGGAAGTATTGCATTCCACCCAAAAAGTCAATGTCGAGATTTCACTGGAAATATATGTTTTGAGGCCCCATGTATCCAAAAAAGCAGTTTTAGAAAAATGTCCGAGTATGTGTCAGTGTGTCTGTCAGTCTGTGGACAGCATAACTTAAAAACGAAAAGTTGGTATTTAAGTTAAATCTCTTTCAAGGATGCGAAACGAAGATTTTGAAGAAAAGTGCTCCACCCAAAACTATCCTTTGCATGGAAAATTTTTTGAAAATTTTTATTTTCTTGAAAATGGTTCTAACGATTTTGATTAAAATGCCATATGTCTGAGATATTTTTATGACAAACGAAATGTGCATTTTGAATTTTCTGACTATAGTCCATGTAGTACTAGATACTCTGGATGACTTCTGCATAACCGTAAAAGATAGACCAAATCTTACTACACAAAAAATGTAGATATTGCTAAAATACACAATTTATGTCGAAAATACATTTTTTGTAGGGTGAACCATTTCGGAGATATTCCTTGTTATTTGTGTGAGTTTTGGACAACTTTTGCTTCTGTCAAATAAAACATCGGTATTCATTTTTTATGTCAACCATACAAAGAGAACGGAATCTCAAAGCTTCAAAAGATTTGACTATCGCTCAAAGCCTACCGTATTCTCATATTCCCCCTGCACCTACAAGGGAATAAGCAAAGGAAGTAAGGAATAAGATAATTTCTGCAAATGTTTATCTCAACTAACACGAAGAAGGTATAAGGATTAAAGTTTGTAAGAATGGTTAGTACGAGAGTAGAGAAAGCCATATAAGAGCAACGCATCTGATTTTTACTTTCTCTACTGGTAAGTAGGGGAAGTATTGTATTCCACTAAAAAATTCGATGTCCAGATTTCACCGGAAATGTTTTGAGACCCCTTGAATCCAAAAAAAAAAAAAAAAAAGCATTTTTTAAAAAGATGTGTGTGTGTGTGTGTGTGTGTGTGTGTGTGTGTGTGTGTGTGTGTGTGTGTGTCTGTGTGTGTCTGTGGATAGCATAACTCAAAAACGAAAAGTCGGTTAAAAATAAAAGTTGGTATTTAAGTTTAATGTCATTCAAGGATGCGACACGAAGATTTTGAAGAAAATAGCCCCACCCTAAACTGCCCTTTACATTGAAAATTTTTCGAAAATTTTGATTTTCTTTAAAATGGCTCTAACGATTTTGATTAAAATGTCATATGTTTGAGATAGTTTTATGACAAATGAAATGTATATCTTGAATTTTCTGGCTATGGCCCCTAGTCGCATTTACTCTAGACGACTTTTGCATAACTGGTAAATCGTTAGAGATAGACCAAATCATACTATACAAAAAATGTAGATCTTGCTAAAATACAAAATTTATGTCGCGATAAATTTTCTTGTAGGGTGAACCATTTCGGAAATATTCCTTGTTATGTGTGTGAGTTTCGAAAAACTTAGAACTTTAGCGAAATGCAACAACCTTGTTCATTTTGTATATGCTAATCGTGCAAAGAGAACGGAATCTCAAAGCTTAAAAAGATTTGACTGCCTCACAAAGCCTGCTGTATTCTAATTTCCCCCTTGCCCCTACAAGGAAATAACCATTTAGATAATTTGTACGAATGTTTATCTTAACTAACATGGAGATATAGGAATAAGAGTTTGTCAGAATGGTTAGTACAAGAGTAGAGAAAGTCATGTGAGTGCAACACATCAGATTTTTTAAGTTTAATATCCTTCAAGAATGCAAGAGCAAGATTTTGAAGAACATCCCTCCACCCTAAACTACCCTTTACATGAATTATTTTTCGAAAATTTTGATTTTCTCAAGAATGACTCTAACGATTTTGATTAAAATGCCATGTGTTTAAGATATTTTATGGCAAATAAAATGTATATTTTTAATTTTCTGGCTATAGCCCATGTAGTCCTGTTTACTCTTGATGACTTTTGCATAACTGGTAAACCGTAAGGGGGAGACCAAATCTTACTGTGGAAAAAATGTAGATCTCGTTAAAAGACACAATTTATGTCCAAGTGCATTTTTTTGTGGAGTGAACCATTTTTTAGATATTCCTTGTTATTTGCGTGGGTTTTGCAATACTTAAATGTGTCTCATATGGAAGGTCGTCATTCATCTTTTTATCTCTTGGCCGTGCAAAGAGCGGAATTTCATAGCCTTCATATAGCGACCAGCTTTAAAAGATTTGACTGTCGCTCAAAGCCTACAGATTCCCCTTGATCTACAAGGAAATAGGCAATATAATTTCGGCAAATCTTTATCTCGACTAACGTGAAGAAGACAAATGAATAAGAGTTTGTAAGAATAGTAAAAGAGTGAGTAGGGAAACGCGTGTGAGTGTACATATCAGACATTCGGTTTTGGTATGCTCATTTTTGCTGATGTTAGGCTTGCAGCTATTATTGGGATCTATTTGTAGCGGGGATATCTCCGCCAGTAGCAGCGTGGATTCACACGTAGGGAACGAACGCCGGCTCCGTCCATCATATTGTGTTTCCCATAAAGCATCGGGAAAGATAAGGTACTTTGTAGTTCACATTGATGGATTGCAGCAGGTGGCTTAGGTCATCACTCGTCCCATGAATCATACGATAACAGCGCTGTATTGTATTTTAAGTGGCGCGTTCCCTCGCTTTCCGACAGGGAAAAATCTAACGTTTAATGTCCTTATTTATTAGCCCATTTAGATGTGCGCTGCAAAAGCCAGATTACTGCATCAATGTAGTTTTGTGCTCTGTGGGATACTCTCCAGGTCTTTGTCTGACGCGTTTGTAATTTAGCATCGAAAATGATGGGTCTTCGGTTATACGCCACAGAGTGTACCTTCCGTGCATTTTATTTCCTGTCTGATAAGTAAAACATGTACTGCCTTTATGGTAACAGAGTTTATAGAGTTAAAATTAGGGCCCTTTTATCATTCTGGGTCAGCAATGCTGAACATTCACTGTCAGTTGCGCTAGCTAAACTTATTCCTACTTCAATTATTCTCAAATATCTTAAAAAAAAAAAAAAAAAAAAAAAAAAAAAAAAAAAAAATAATAATAATAATAATAATAATAATAATAATAATAATAATAATAATAATAATAATCTCAGTCGATTATCAATTTTCAAACTAATGTACTCAAGCAGTCACACAGAAGTACTCGTTTGTTGATTTTATTTTGCAAGGACCACAGGAGTTAAATTTTGAAGTTCTTATTGCTAAAGAAAAGTATATTTTGCTTTTAAGGGATACTAAATGGCAAAATCTACCCTATAAGTTAGTTTTTCTTTTTTCTGCAGCCTTAGAAATTTGAAACTCCCTCTCTCATTTTATGTCGCTTTATAATTTTGGCATGATATTTATATTTTAATATATTTTTAAAAATAGTACTGCATTCGCCATTTTGTTATGTAAAACGTAACCCCGTGGTGCAGCAGCCCATCCTAGTCCAGGCCTACCGCCCAACCACTGCAAGCGTCATGCGTGGGGGGCAGTACAGGAGGTGGGACTTGGTCAGCACTCTGGTTCCTCCCGGGCAATTATGCCGTCTTCTCGACCAGGGGCCGCTAATTTTCAATCAAGTAGCTCCTCAATTGACACCTCAGGTACCTAACGAGGCTTAGTGCACCCCATGACAGACCTCCTAGCAGGGGAAATATCCCCACGCCGATACCGGGGATCAAACCCCGGTCCTTCGCGCCAGAGGCAGGCGCGCTACCACTGCACTACGGAGGCGGTCAGTTTTTTTTGTCTTAACATTTCTTCACAAGGAAAAAAACCTGACGTGTTGCACTGATATGACATTCCTTACACACTCTTGTACGAATTATTCTTACAAAACGCATAGTCCTATGTATACTTCACGTTAATTGAGATGGACATTTATAGAGACGGCTTTATTACATATTCCTTATAGGTACAATCGGAATAGGAGAATACAGTGGGCTTAAGTGAACATCTGGTCGCTTTGTGATGGCTTTAAAAACTTTACATGAACAGGAGGAAAAAGGGAAAAATGCAAAAAACGACTTCCTCATCCAGGAAAGTATAAGCAGGGTAAAGGCAGAGTAAACCCACAGGCTAAGGACATTTTTCAAACTGAAGGCCATACTAATTAATGCAGAGGCACACATTGTCTTTTAACAGGAGCACCGAACATTCATGTAAACATATTGAAAACTGATTGTGCTGAAATAAGATACAAGAACAGAAAAAAAAAAATAGCTGAAGCATGTTACAGTGTCCGTTTGCTCTGTTGGCCTGGGGAAACGGACACCACATTTTTAGTTACTCATATAATTATGACACAAAATATGGATCATTTCCGGTCTCTTCACACTTAACATGGTACCAATTTGCAGAACTGAGGTACTGCACCCAGTTGTCCCCTTCCTTGTAACATTGTTGGCATCCCTTGCAGACATTTTCTTTTTCATAGACAAACTTCCTAAAACTTTCCGTACTTTTGTTGCTGCTGCCTCTTCCTTTTCAGCGTGAGCAATTTTCGTAGCTTTTAGATCATTTATACATTCTGGGCTTGTTGTAAAATAAGATTAACCGGATTTCGGCTTGGTTCCTGATTTACTTTCAAAATCCAGGGAATTTATTGGAGGAGGACTTAGTTTTTCGAAGTTTTTCAAGGGTGTAGAAGCTGGAATCTCGCCTTCTTGGTTGTTGTGTTCTCATTATTTGAAATTGCCCTCTAGAGTTTCTCCAAGGGAGGTTGACTCTGAGATTTATGAGTCAAAATGTCACCAAGTTCTCTATTTTCATGTGAAAATGAATACGGAACTGAATTGAACTTCAATTAATATGATGTATGTCATTAATTTATATATGATTCACATCTACAAATGTTTTAAAAGTTGTATTGTATTAACTGAGAGGGGAATAGTACGCTATCGCTTTGCCCCATCGGAGCCATGTCTTTCTGCCCCACAATATGATCAAACAAATCACAACTCAGAAGACAGACTGGAGATATATTCAAGATGTTCTCGGGCTTCGAGCCAGGTGTAGTGATGAAGAGTCATCGACGTTTCGGGAGTGTGCATCTCTCCCATCATCAGCATGATGATGATGAGCTACAACAAATTTTGTTAGCAAGTGTCCTTCTGCCCACGTGTACGCTTGCCCCATCCTTACCCTATTAAAAAGTGCAAACCAATAACTAGGAATATCTCATAAATGGTTAATTCCCAAAACAAAAAGCATGAACTTCTGGAAGTAAGTAGCTACTTACAAGGAACCTATCAATGTGCTCATATCGCAAACACCTCGAAAGCTTTACCGTGTCATTGTTGTGCTATAAGAGACTCATATTCCAAAAATGAGCCGATGTTTTCAACCCTTAGTACCCAAAGATGAGTTGCGAATATCTTGGAACATATAGAAAATATAACATAGCACTGTAGAGAAGAGAATGGACAACCCTACCGGGCGGCAATTGTCTCCCGCATAACAGTAAGAAGATGGAACTGGGTTTGCTTGTGCGTTCTGTTTACCGTGGATATACAGGGAGGAAGGAAAGTCACTAATTTGTGCTTCATTGAAGCATTATAAAACAGAAAAGTGCAGTGGCATTTTGTTCTTTAATCAGCCGATTTCGAGAAAATAAACAGTTTTTGATCCAAATTGGATGCGTAATTCCGCAAGAATGCACTAAGATAACATTTTGTTACTTGTACGATGCGTTGAGTAACTTATTTCTGACATAGCTTCGGTAGTAATTATAGGACATTACACAGAGTTTCGAAGTAATTAATGACTTAAAAGACGTGGATGAATACTAGGTGCTCTTTCAGAGGTGACGTACGTCGACAACGTTGCGTTGAGGGAATTGACCTAATTTATGGATGTAAACAGCCTTCGCTTTCACGTAATGTTTTGGGAGCTAACACTTGTGATTGGCCTGCACTCGTACAGTAAACACAGAAAGACAAGCTAGGATATGAGTTTATTTTCAAGATGCACCGTTACGGCGTTTGTTTATGTACTGAGCTAGTGAAAGCGACCATCCACACAATTTGCAGTGTCATCAGTTTGTTTTCGACAAAACTAAAATATCTCCGTAAGAAATGGCCAGAGACAAAAACGTAAGATACAAAATGTGTTCCAAATATCGAGATCTACTACTGGTTTAAATTAATGTAAAGACTACCCTTCCACCCGGTATGTGATATTACCGTGGGTTCAGTTACCTTGTGTTTCTTTAAAGATTGAAACATGAATCCTGTTAATGTGCTAGAGTTCGCGTTGCATTATTCTCAGGAACGTTGTTTTTCTTTGGTAGTCATAAGTTAGGAAGAAATTACAATTAACCGACATATTATTAATTTGTTAAAAACAAATCTTACAGGTTTTTGTGTTATTCCGGAAAGAACTCTAGACGTAGACGTAGTAGAAGAAAGAGAAGATAGTTACAGCTGTGACAATTCATCTTCATTCTCACAATCAGCGTGTAACATTCACCCTCCAATCACAACTGGTATAACGGAACCAGGTGTGAATCCCGTGTTGGAATCTAGTGACTAACAATACAGACCGGTCTCCAACGAGGTTTATTAGCTCTGCAGTCCACAGAAAAAAGAGAAAGAGAATATTAGCATCGAATATAAAAGAAGCACTGAATCTTTCTGGTTAAATAAAGGTGGGAAGAAACGTCGTTCGTTAACCAATGCGCGTAGCAGATTTTGCTGGTGACGTCACTATATAAGTGGGAGAAATAATCGGAAACCGTGCTGTACACACGGCCAAGAGAAGCGCTACCAGTTACACCACAAGACCACCCGGTTTTTGCACGTACCCCGAGGTAGAGCAACTCATTGCAAGGAGACGACGCTTGACAAGACTGTGGCGGTATACCCGTCAGCCTGAATACAAAATGCTAGCAAAATGGCTACGCAACATCATTCGGCATCAAATTAAAATCAACAAAACTGAACAGTGGGAAAACAAAATGCTGAGTACCACCCATTCGGACTCTTCCTTGTGGAAATTATTAAAGGCATTTAAGGTCTCCACGAATGTCAACTCCGCAACTGAGGCGCTGCACACTCATGGCGGCCTGCACTTCTCCGAAGAGGAGAAAGCCGAGGTCTTCGCTGACTGTCTTGAAGATAGATTCAGCGAAAACCCAGTTACCAACCGCGATATAGAACGGGAGGTACAGACATGGGTACAAACCTGGGTGGCGCAGAAGCAAGAGCAACAGCTACCCCTAATAACACCGCAGGAAGTTTACAAGCTCATTAGGAAATTGCCTAATGGGAAAGCTCCCGGCCCAGACAAAGTGACTAAAGAGGAACTTAAGCATCTCCCGAGAAAAGCCCTGTTGCAACTGACCAAAATATTTAACGCCTGTCTGCAGCAAGGCTATTTCCCCTCCACTTGGAAACGAGCCAAGGTAATTATGCTCCCAAAGCAAGGGAAAAGCACCAGACAACCGCAAAACTACCGCCCCATTAGTCTCTTGTCTACTATTGGTAAATTGCTCGAAAAACTTATACCTTCTCGACTTCAAAAACAAGTTTCGGAATCCCGTGAACTTTCAAATTCACAGTTGGCTTTCGAAAAGGACATTCTACTGAGTTACAGCTTCTCAGGCTAACTGATGACGTAACAGAGCAATTTAACAATGGGGCTTCAACGTTGGCGCTATTTCTGGACGTAGAAGCTGCATTCGACCGGTGCTGGCACAATGGCCTTATTTACAAACTGCACCGCAATTTACCGGCTCTTCAAAATTATCTATACTTGCTGCACAATTTTCTAGAAAAACGGAAGTTTTACGTCCAAGTGGGCCGCTCCTCCTCACGGGAGCGAGTGATGCGGGCTGGCGTCCCACAAGGGGCAATCATGTCACCCTTTTTGTATATATTATTCACTAACGATTTCCCAGTGGACGCCAGATGTAAGGTCGCCATGTATGCTGACGACACTGCAATATACAACCACCATAGAAATCCACGTTTCGGCCTTGCAGAAATGGAACGTTATGTTAACAACTTCCTCTCATGGCAACATGACTGGAAAATTAAAATTAATCCCAACAAATGCCAGCTGATTCATTTCTCTAAGCGGCATCACACTTTGGCAATGGACCTAACGGTCGGTGGTCAGGTATTGCACTGTCGTCGGCAAGTTAAATACTTAGGGGTTACCTTGGACCGCACAATGTGCTGGTCCACCCACATAAAAAATAGCGCCAACAAAGGCAGACAGCGGCTAAAGTTATGCGCCCCCATCTTCCGCAGCAAACAGCTGCAATTGAAGTCCACACTCGTCCTGTATAAAGCTTTCATCCTGTCAATGGTTCTATACGCGTGTGTGGCCTGGGCAAACGCCTCAAAAACCGCCCTTCCAAACCCTCGAAAACCTCTCCCTCCGGAAAATCCTCTCTGCTCCCATCCTAACCACTAACCAAACCCTTCACCAGGAAACCCAGATCCCATCCACTCCCGAGGCAATAACAAAAAGAGCCACTGTCGCGTGGGCGCGCATCAGGAATCACCAAAATGACGTGATTGCCAATATTGGCAAGGGCGAGCCAAGGTATCGAAATGTTCTAGACATTGCATGGCTCGCCGACTGATGCGCACCCATGCAACCCAGGCCCTAGGCCACACACTCCGGAAGAGGTCTGTGCCTCGGAAACGCCACAGGAGCTGCAACCTGGCCGCACAGGAAAACCGCGGAGTGTATATAGTGTATATAACGTGTGTAAATAGTGTTTGTTATAACATGCTGGGACGCATAGTTTCGTGTGTCCAGCAAACATGTGCGAGGGGGACGCTCAATTGAAGTGCCCACTGTGCGTGCGCGCGCGCGCGCGCGTGTGTGTGTGTGTGTGTGTGTGTGTGCGTGCGTGTATGAGGGCATATCTTATGATATGCCAGAGTGAATGAGGGAGTGCATGTGTGTAAGTATATGTATATATATATATATATATATATATATATATATATATATATATATATATATATATATATATATATATATATATAAAGAAGCAAGAGAGAAAAGACAATGACAAAACATATTAAAATAAAACCAAGAACTATACAAATGGGAACTGTTGTCGGTGACCCAAAGAGGGTCACTGTATGGGTTTCCAAAAACCAAATATGTTTATTGTTGTAAATATAAATAATTGTAAATAACATGTTAATTTAAGTCTGTACGCTGGGCCCCTTGTACCGGCACCAGGCAAAATTTCAAATAAAAATAATCTGAATCTGAAAACCGTGCTGTTAACTCCTATTGAGCATAAAAGTATTTGTAGGTAAACTATTTGCATACTTTGTAGAAGCAACAAGAGTAAGGAAGCACAGCGCACAGCTGAAACAATTGCATTTCACATAAAAGTTATTGTTGGCACATGGCCATAGTTATAGCGAAATCGCTTTGTTCATTATAAAGCTAATTGTTATACATATACCGGGTGTCCCAAAAAACACTGACAACACATAGTATGTTGTGGGGGATGGCAGAGAGATCGGTCTTCAAATAGGAAACCCTGTCCGTAAATGCACGTTTGGAGGTTGGAGAGAGTCGAAGTTTGAGAACGAGCGGTTGTCAGTTTGCTAACATTCGTTTTTGAATCTTAATGCGGGAGCTATGCAACTCTTTAGCCACCTGTGTACCGAGATGAACCATCTGAGCATAATAATGTCCCTGCGCATGCGTTAAACTCCTTTATAGAGTCCTTGGTGCGCAGCCTACTATGTTACTTATGAATTTCCAGTACAGTCAGGGCAGGCCAGAATCGCCTTCCCGGGCAAACAGTACCGGAGCAGTGTGACGTCATTGGGAATACACGGGACCAAGCGAAATAAGGGTACTTTTACAACATGAATCACGTTAATATCCCAATCCCAGGCCTATCTGTTAAAATAAACAACACAATGCAATTATCTAGAATCTTGTCCTGATGGTGGACCTTCTGCAGTACAATGAGTAAAAGTATAAACCATTGCTCTGATGCTGCGTGTAAATGTGCTTCATATAAAACTACGGATGTGTTTATCATAAATTTCCTAAGGGTGTAACATTACAGCGTGAATGGGTGTCTCGGTGTAAAAGGGCTGATCCAATTAAAGTCAATAATGCATGAATTTGTTCAGTTCATTTCCTTTCCAAAGATTACGAACGGGATTTAAAACACGAGCTTCTAGGATTGGCATTAAGAACAGAATTAAAAAGCGATGCTCTGCCTTCACAAAGATCCCAAATTGGCATGGAGATACATGGGCGACTGCTGTGGCAAGTACCAGCAAGGACAATGTGCTGGTAATTAATACATATTCGTATACTTAAGACAGTATTTCTGTATGTAATTAATTTCGAATTTATTTTGTACATTTGAGGATTAGAGACATTGTGTAAGTATAATGATAAAGATAATTACGACGATATTTAAATAACAACAACAACAACAACAACAATAATAATAATAATAATAATAATAATAATAATAATAATAATAATAATAATAATAATAATAATAATAATAATAATAATAATAATAATAATAATAATAATAATAATAATAATAATAATAATAATAATAATGTGATTCCAACCAGATTATAATTTTTTAATTTATACGACATGATATTAACATATTTGTTGATTGTTCAACTTTAGATTTCTTTGGAGATAAAGCTGATAAATTGGATCATGCTTTCTTTCGTACCACCCTGTCTTCATATCGGCGATCTCGTGCTGATATATGTCCTATGACAAGAGGAAAATGTTATTGTAGCACGCAGGACTTGTTATTTCTTTACATTTAATGAAACATTTCGTCTAGTTTTACATTTATGCGACGTTTTATACTGGGCAATAGCACAAACCAAGGCAGTGCTTTAACTATCGCGGTAAACCAGTATTCCTGATGACGTAATGAGCGACAGCCAATAGCAGCGCGATTCGCCGGAATGGCCTACCTCTCTATTCTAGTTGCCTTGCAGTACAGTAACGTTTTAACAGCAGCGCGACACGTACCAGTACACAGCTGCTGAAATGGCCAAATTGACCTCCAGCACACTTTGATGTAAATGTGCAGAATCACCTCAACGTCGCATATCCAAATCGATCGATTGGTAGGTGTGGACTAGTTCCATGGCCAGCACGGTTGCCCGATCTGACACTTCTCGATTATTTTCTGTGTAGTAGTTGTATGAAGCACACGGTGTATGACACTCCTGTAACGTTAGCGGAGGGCCTTATGGTTCAATTCTGTGAAGCAATTAAAAATCTTCAAAGACAACCGCACGTAGTGGGTCATGTACACAAGACTCACCACCGCCGACATAGGCTCTGTAATGGCGTCGGAGGTACACAGTTCGAAGCCCGTTTGTAATATAGACAGCTCGATATGGGTCTATTGACGAAATGTGAATCTACACCCATCTCACACTTCAATGTACTAAAGCGTCCAAACCGTGCATTTCCGGACAGGAGTTCCTATCTGAAAACCGATCAGTTTACCGTCCCGCACAACATATTAAGCGTTGTCGTTTTTTTTTTTTTTTTTTTTTGACACTCTGTATAATGCCATTAGCAATATGCACTAAAGCTGTGTTAGCGAACTTCACTCCTTCGTAGCCAGTAACGCAATGAGTTCTGCGCATACATGTTTGCGCAACTTCCCCCACCATCAGCCTTTCAGGTGAAAAGTTGCCACTGCGCATCTAGGAGAATTGTTGTTGTCTTACCTCACGACCTATACCTATGTTACGATATGATAATTGGCTGCTTTAATTCTGTCTGCATTCTTCTGCAGCAACAGGAAAGCTTGTGTTCGTGTGCATTTAATGGAGCTTCTATGCAGCGAAAGTACTCGTAAGTGTGCAATAAGGTAATGAAATTTAAAGAAACAATCATGAAGTAGCCCATGGTCTCATCTAAACTACAGCAACAAATAAGCTGTACAATACAGTAATACTAAAGGTTTAGTACTTCATTTGAATGAATCCTAAGAATCACGTCGATGAAGAAGGTGAAATGCACCGGATATGGAGACTCGTTTTCGCACTTTGTGAGGGAAGTTGAGGGCAAAAACCTGGACATGGGAACATTACCCAGACGGCAATATACACACATTGTATGCCAGACTCCCAACAGAGGCGAGGGGTTTCCCATACTTAACTGTTGCGGCGTGATACGCAGCCACCCCTCTCAAATCCCTTTTCTTCGCCGTTCTCAATTCACTTTTATTACATTTTTCTTCCCCTCTACTTCTAGTTTTCCCCGTGTTTTCCTCCCGAGGATTTCTGCTGGCTTTAGAACCCGCCTTTAGATCTACTCGTTAGATAGTTTTCTCGCCGCATCTTTTGAGAAGCTACAGAAAAAAAAAAGGTAATTGTAGATTCGATGATAGTCGAACGCTACCCTCACAGTGTAAATGTCTACGAAAATGCCATTTCTGTTCATACAGAAATATCACCCTCCTGGTTATCTCAACTTCTAGAGCCACTACTTCCCAAATCTGCAGTGAAAGACGACCGTAATTTTGGGACACAAGATAAGATCATTAATTTTTCCTTGAGTCAGTTTGAAAGGGTACTGCAGTTTCTTCTCTGCAATGCTGTAACTAATATCATACTCCTATTTAGTGAATACGCATGAATAACCTTTACATTGTAAATGTATTAATTTAATGCTTAGCGTTTTCATGAAAACAGTATTTCTTAAAGGCGAGGTATGGCATTTTTAAATAAAACATCTGATGTATTACACTCACATGACTTTCTCTGCTCTTGTACTAACTATTCTTAAAACTCTTATTCCTCTATCTTCTACATGTTAGTGGAGATAAAAATTTTCAGAAATTATCATACTGCTGATTTTCTTGTAGGTGCAAGGGGAGTATGGGAATACAGTATCTAGGTTTTGAGCGATAGCCAAATCTTTTAAAGCTTTGAAATTCCGTTCTCTTTGGACGGTTCAAGAGGTACAAAGGCGAATAACGGCCTTCCATTTGAGAAAATCTAAGCATTGCAAAACTCACACAAATAACGAGGAATATCTCTGAAATGGTTTACTCCGCAAAAAAATAGGTTAGGGAATAACTGGTGTGTTTTAACGAGACCTACATTTTTTGTACAGTAAGATTTGGGCTATCTCTTACAGTTTACCAGTTATACAAAAGTCATTAAGAGGGGACAGGACTACATAGGCTATACCCAGAAAATTCAAAATATACATTTCATTTGCCATAAGAATATCTTAAACATATGGCATTTTAATCAAAATCCTTAGAGCCATTTTTGAGAAAATTAAAATTTTCTAAAAAGTTTCCATGTAAAGGGTAGTTTAGGGTGGAGGAATTTTCTTCACAATCTTCATGTCGCATCCTTAAATACCAACTTCGGTTTCTAACCAACTTTTGGTTTATGAGTTATGCTATTCACAGACTGACAGACACACAGGTACACATATCCCACATATACCGACCTTTTTCTCAAACTGATTTTTTGGGGTTCAGAACACATTTCCAATGAAATCTCGACATCGAAGCTTTGGGTCGAACACAATACTTTCCCTGCTAACTATATGTAGTAGAGAAAATAGAATGGATCTTTGAGTGCTTTTTTTAGGGGAGAAAGCGTAACTGAAAAACGAAAAGTGGGATAAGTACTAAACTCACTAATTAAGTATATATCTCCAAAAGGTGCATTATGAACATTTTCAGGAAAACTACTTCAACCCAAACTACTTGTTGCATGAACATTTTCCCTTTTTTTTTTTTTTTTTTTTTTTTTTTTTTTTTTTTTTTTTTTTTTGTGGTTCGAATGATTTTGTTTTAAATGTTTACATAAATTTTGTTTAACTGGTAAACTACGAAATAACATAGCTTACTAAACAAACAATCTGTATATCTTTAAAATTCACATACCGACTGAGTTGCCGAGCTTCTTAAAGCACGGTCTCTCGAGCGAGAGCTCGGTCCTGAAGTTCGGCCAGTCCTCCCTCGCTGAGATTTTTTCCAGGCTTTTTTCTGTCCTTCTACCTGATAAATACCGGGAAAATACCTTAAACGTAGGCCTGGAACGTTTGCTTCCCAAATTTCTTTTCCCAATAACCATTTCATTTAATTTATGTTCAGTGTCAACCGATTGTAATGTAACATGTGGTCAGATCGGTTGCTGAACGCTACACATATGTCGTAGTTTTAGACGTGCTAAACACCATCTCGTGAGGAATGAAACTTCAGTACAAGTGGCCATCATCCTTCCCGAGATTTCCCTCTCACTTCAATGTCTTGCATCCCTCTAATATGTGTATTAAGTCTTTCCACGTCAAGTTGCACAACAAATTTACCTACCCCTCCAATTTTTATGAAATTTATTTTACACGTTCTTCTCGGCATTCTATTACAGCCGTTTTTTTTTTTTTTTTTTTTTTTTTTTTTTTTTTTTTTGCCCCAGAAAAAATATTTCGGCTGATACTAAATACTGAATTCCTCGAAAAGTGACGTGCGCCACATACGTTGATGGACTATGTCTTCGGTTCTAATTGTACAAATTACACGATCTTTGTTGCAAATTAAAGATAAAGAAACGCTCTTTATTATAATTAGTTAAAATACTCTTTACTGTATTTTCCTATTAAAATTATTAGCGATTATTTTCTTCAAATAGTTTTTGAAACTTAACAATTAATTTTCATACAACTACATCATCAGATGAGCAGTTAATTATTTCACAATGCAGGAATTTTCAGATTGGAATTCCTCTTAACAGCATGGTAAAAATTCATCTTTACAGCCGCGTGCCAATCACCCATACTCAGTATTGGGCTACATCCCGCAGCACTGAGAAGGAATTTTACTAAGACGCATTTAATGTGATAGCTGTACTCTTAATATTCTCCGCTTTACTATTTATGATAAATTTTTGAAGTCATATTGGCAGAATCTTCATACAAACATTCATTATAATAAATACATAAAGTTATATTTTACAATAAATATTCTTTTTAAAAATCAAAGGTTCTGAACCCTACATTCCTTGCGCGCTAGCCGGTTCCGGCAGGATTAGTATCAGTTGTGCCCCTCATAACCTCTCACAATGTTTGTTATTTAAGCTGAACATTTATAAATCTGTTATCGCGTTTTAAACTCTCATTAGTCATTATAACTGCTTCAGTCCAAGCAGTTTTATATCAGTTTGTTCTATATTCTTTAGTCCAAACAAACTATCTAAAACCTACACCCTATTTATACTATTACTGAATTAGTCTTTCATATGCTGTTCACGGAAATTGTCATGCTCCCGTTTCATTGTAATTGTCTGTGGAATAATTCAGTGAAACAAATCACGAGTGTCACTAACATAAGTCAGTACGATGCGTGTTTTAATCCATTTAATGAAAGAAAAAATATAAATATAAAGGAAGGAAATCTTTGCGACGTGTGACACGTGTTATGTTAATGAAATTGAAGTTGGAGAATATTAATTTAGCGTCTCAACTGAAAGTGTGCAATATTTTTCGTGTAAAATGTCAGATCTTCTTAACCCTGAACAAATAATTAGTGAACAAAGTGTAGCAGGGAGTAGTTCTCAAAATTTCCCCGAATCAAACTCCAGAGAAAGTGTAGAAAGTTGTGATACAAACCTATCGGATACGGTTTCTCCAAAAGTTAACGACGAAACTCACATATTTTCTTTAAATAAAAGCTTGCAGCAATTAGGAGAATCTCTGATTAAGAAAAAGAAACTGTCGAAAACTTTATCCGCATCAGAAATTACAAAAAAATAGAAAGTAATCTTAGAGCGAAAGTATTTCACAGCATAGAAAGTGATTCTACTTTGAAGGAAAAGGAAAGTAAAACTCATGGTAGCTCAGATATATTAAAAATTAATCGACTCGTTTCATGCTACTCAGGATAGAAATCTAAAAATACAGACCTTAACCATTTTCGAAAATTGGTCCTTAAGGGAAATTCAAAAGCATTTTCAAGCGTCTACACAGATGATAAGAGTTTCTAAACAATTAGCCACGGAAAAGGGAATATTGGCAACGCCGCAAACGAAATCCGGGAAGAGTTCAGATATTTCTGTAATGGAAAAGGTAATAGAGTTTTACAATTCTGATGATGTCAGCAGAACTATGCTGGGGAGGAAGAATTATATAACAGTTAAAGAGAAAGGTTAAAAAAGAAATTCATAAACACAAACGGTTAATGTTCAGTAATCTAAGAGAAACTTGCCGCTTTTATAAAGAACAACACTAATTTGACAGTAAGTTTTTCAAAGTTCGCAAGTTAAGACCAAGAGAGTGCATACTTCCTGGACCCCATGGTGCACATACTATTGGCGTTTGTCTTTATCATGAAAATGTTAAGTTAATGATTGATGGCGCTAATATTAATAAACTCTCTGCAAATCCAGAATTAGTGCTCAGTAATTATGATTGTCTGGCACAAATAATATGCAATCTTCGGATTGTTATTTAATGAAATATGCTACATGTCCAGGTTTTAATAAATTAATTAAACACCTTGAGGAAATATTTGATGCAGAAGATGTTGAACACATTACTTATAAACAATGGGTAACAGTAGATCGTACAAACCTGGAAATATTGCAGTCGTCAGTTAAGGATTTTTGAATACCTTTTGTTCTAAATTATTAGCCTTATTGCCACATACGTTTATAGCTCAACAGCAATAATATATATATATATATTTTTTTTTTAATGAAAGAACGGAAAGAGCAATTGGAATCAGGAGAATGCATTGTAAGGGGTGATTTTTCTGAAAATTGCGCTTTTGTGATACAAAATTCTGTTGAGGGGGTTCGTTGGAATAATAGAAAGGCCAAGATCTACCCTTTTGCTATATATTACAAAGATAACGATACTGTGAAACACGTTAGTTATGTAGCAATATCACAGTGCCTAAAGCACGACACAATTGCTGTCTATTCCAAACAGACTTAATAAAACTTGCGAAAAAGGAAATAGCAGGCCTTAAAAAATTATTCACTTTTATGATGGAGCCAATGCACAATATAAAAATGCAAAGAACTTTGCAAATTTGTGTTTCCACGAAGCGGGATTTGGTATTAATGCCGAATGGCGTTTTTTTTCGCGACATCCCATGGAAAGGGTCGTTGCGGTGGCATTGGGAGTGCTCTGAAGAGTTTACCAGCAAAGGCCAGTCTCCAGTTACGTTAGGATCCTATTACAACACATAACATAGTTATACAACTAAAAAATATATCAGAAAAATATTAAAACATTCATTTCAGTATTTTTACTCAAGATAAACATAAATAACACAATGATCACCTGAACTCTAGATATGAGAAAATAAAACCAACACGTGGTACATTAAAGTTGCATTCCATTGTCCCACTATTGAAAACAGAGGCCTTAGCTAAATATAATTCATCTGAAAATGGAGGGAAATGATCAAACTTACTAACGCATTGTGTTGTGCTGGATTAAACATGACCATTCCGAGTGTATGAACTCATCCTATTTGCAATGAACATCCTGAATATTGTTTTAGGAGGTGGAATCCGGACTGAGAAATTCAATGCCATAGCCGGGATTTGAACCATGGGTCTTCCACTCATCGAGAGGATGCTTTAACCACTAAGCTACCATGGCCAACCTGCCAGAATGACATTAAATTCCCCAGCTGATTCGTACTTTTCCCGGTAGACCACACAAGGGAATCTCACATCAGAGATAAATACCCCAAGGGCGACTTACAAATTGTAGGTACTTTATGCCCCGGGTTTAAGTAACCTTTAGATGGTAATTATTATTTTTTTATGCCAACAAGCTTACTGCTGGTGTTTTTAAACGCACACGCCATGTGTGGGCAATGTTTTAAGAGGTGGAATCAGGACTGAAAAATTCAATGCCATAGCTCGGATTTGAACCACGGATCTTCCGCTTATCGAGTGCTTGTGTGTTTAAAAACACCAGCAGTAAGCTTGTGTGCATACATAAATAATAATCCTATATATTGTGTCTGCTGTTAGTCAAAGAAAGTAATGGTTATTGTGTTAATTTAAATTAACTAAGTGTTAACTATCCATTTTCTGCGTGTTGCTCACGGGCATCTTCGATCAACGTATGCGGGCCCCCTCGTGGCGACTATGCAGCGCACTTGCTCTGGTAGGTGAATTTATTGTGATATAAGAATTACGAATTGCATCTTACAATTTTGTCGTGGTATGTAGGACACACGAGGGAATAAAATTGTATATTTTTTATAGTTTTAAAGTGCTGGGTCATGGTTGAATTATAATTATTTTCAAACAAATTAATTATTATGAATCCTTCATGAATAAATGGAAAATATTTAAATATATCACATTAAATACTGTACAGATATCTTTAATTTGACCCTAGAATGAAGAAATTTGGATTATTAGAACCGGAGATACGTTCGGTCGAATGAAGTGGTGCATGACATTTTTCGAAAACTAAAATATTTAAGATCAGCCGAAATAAATTTTTCTGCGGAAAACAAAAAAAAATGCGGGTCTATTGGATTATCATGTAAAACGTGCAAAAAATCAAGGCAATCGGAGCGGTCGAGGTCACTTTTCGTCAAAGTTTGTGCAATTTAATGTAGAATGACACATAAACCAATTCTGCATAGGCTTTTCTTGATTAACAAGAAGTAGACAGATATTATAGAAGAGCTACACAAATAAATGATAGTGGTATATACGTTTTTTTAATCATCTTCTTATATGACGCCGGCCGCGGCGCACAACAAAGGACCGTTGGGGCCGGCCGGACCGCTCAACCCCACTGGCGGTCCGTGCATCAAAGATGCTCAGGTCAGGCTGCCTCACTCGAGCAAAATGTGACAACAATCAGAGTGGAAAAACCAAAAGAGGTTTTCTAGACCAATCGGGAAGTATCCGGCATCCGCGTGTTTATAGAAGTTCGAGAAAGGATCGCGTTTCGTCATCCTCGCTATACCAGATGAGTCAGTCACGCCTTATTTTTTGTAAGGTAGGCTACCCATCCTCCATAGTGAAGAAGAGAGAGATGGACAGCTACCTCTTCTGGACGTCTTGGTCAGTAGGAAGGCAGACAGCACACTTGGGCATATGGACCACTATATGAATAAGACCTCGAATCATCATCCCAGACAGAAAAGAGGTATGATTAAGACACTTGCAGATCGTGCTTCTCGCGTTTGTGAGCCACATTTGTTACAAGAACTCTGTCGCCTTGGACACGCTTTATTAGGTAATGGTTATTCAATCCAAGAAGTTAAAGGTGCCTGCCGTCCTGCCAGCCCAAAACCTGCCTCAGGAAAAAAACAACAAAGAAACAGACAAGCCAGAGCTTAACGGCATAGCTTTCCTCCCATACTTCCAGAATGTCACCGATCATATCCAGCACATACACAACGACACGGTGTCAAGACTGTCTTCAAGCCCACAAAACAACTCAATAATCTGCTACGCTCAGCTGAAGATCCTCGGGAGCACTTGTCATCAGCCGGTGTATACTGTATTCCCTGTTCCTGCGGTTCGGTTTACATCGGAACTACAGAGCGTAGCGTCAACACCAGACTCACCGAACACAAAAGAATCTGCCGCCTGGGCCAAACGGATAAGTCCGCAGTTGCCCAACATGCCCTTGAAGCGGAAGGCGGACACATAATTAAGTTCCAGGACACGAGCATTCTATCATCCACAATACACTACCATGCCCGGCTACAACGTGAAGCTATTGAAATATATAAACATCCCCACAATTTCAATAAGAAAGAAGAAGCTTTGAAACCTAACAGCAACTGGAGTTCAAGAGTAAGATGAAATCGCCTGGGTTAACCCAGGTGGAGGGTAACGGGGCCACGGTACCTATCCGTTTAGTACGGATTTACCCGTGTGGTTTAACAGGTGTTGTCAAGGTTTACAAGCTTTTGTGTAAATGTCAATTGATGGTGCAGGTTGGTTTCCTATGTTGTTATTTGCGGCGAGATGTGTCCGATCTTGGATGTCTGACCATCCGAGCGACCATTGCCCTACTGCTTTCTTCGCCGGCCGCTTGCGGGACCGTCGAGCAAGGCAGTGCCAGTGGACAGAAAACCGAGAGGATTACGTGAAGGGTGTGGTAGTGCCAAGTGTGGAGTACATTTTGCGGTTGAGATGTTTGAGGAGATAACGACAGTTACCAGCCAAGGGCGTCCTTGGGAAAACGGTAGCTTTGCCGCCGTCTAGATAGACGATGGTCATATTGCCCTAGCGTGTTGACCAACTGGTTAGGATGAGGTGTGAGTCTGCATACATTATGCGAGTTCTCTCCCGCACAACGTCCTCAGTATATGGGATGGCGGAATAAGTGTGGAGGATGTGTGATGGAAATCTACGGTCGGTATCGTAGATCATCCTAACGAGCCACCGTTCCCCGTACACTATCAAAGGCGGGACGGTCGCACGGTACAAGTGTAGTTTCGGGTGAGTAGGCATGGTTGAACGGAAAATAGGATACAGCTGCCTGAGGGCGGCGTGCCCCAGAGCGACCTTTGTCCTGACATGTGGAATGAAGGTTAGACCGCGGTCGAGTAGCACTCCCAGGTATTTGGCGGAGTTAACCCAAGTAACTGGTATCTTGTCATTGAAGGCAAGAAATGGCACAAAATAGGAGAAATTCAAGTGCACCAATCAGGAAGAAACAACAACTTGGGTGAAGCCCGCCCCCTCCCTCCTGCTGTCCGCCATCCGGACCAATCAGCGAAGACCACTCGAGGAATAAGTACAGCAGCTCAGACACAGCCCACATCTCACCTAGACTTCTCCGACCGTGTCCTTCGTGAGGTACTCCGATACCTTCGACGACCACCCGAGGAGGCGGATCGCCTTCCCATTTTAAAACCAAACGAACTCTAGGGCGCACTCCGGCGCCTCAACCCCAGAAAGGCCGCGGGGCCTGGCGGTCTAACCCCTGTCATTCTCCGCCACCTTCCATTCAAGGCCGTGCTCTTTCTCACAAAGGTCTTCAATGTGTGCCTCGCCCTCAGCCGCTTTCCACGCGAGTGGAGAGAGGCGCTGGTGATCTGCATTTTGAAACCAGGGAAAGACTCGTACATCCTGCAAACTACCGCTCCATAAGTCTACTCTCTGTTCTATCGAAAGTACTCGAGAGACATACTTGCCCGATTGTCCCACATACTAGAGGACATTCAAGCCATTCCTCCCCATCAGTTTGGGTATCGCCCTGGCCACTCAGCGTCTCAGCAGCTGCTGCGTGTGGTGGAGGCTGCCGCCCTGGGACCAGGAGAAGGTCTACACTGCGGCAGTTTCTCTGGACGTTGAGAAGGCATTCTCTACGAACTGGCATGCGGGTCTCCTACACAAACTCATCCAACTGGCGCTACCTACACGCTTCATACACCTACTACACTCATACCTCAAACACAGATCCTTTGTGGTCTCAGTTGCGGGAAACAAATCTACACGAAGGCCAGTTCAAGGCCAAGTCCCCAAAGGTTCTCTTCTGTCCTCCACGCTATTCAGCGTCTATGTGACTGACATCCCAACTGAGCATAGCCCAGTATGCTGACGACGTGCTGCTATATTCTACAAATAGACACCCTCGCAGAACCTTCCTCCCCATTCAGAGACACCTCTGCCTCCTCCAAGAATGGTGCAAGTGTTGGCGATTGTCCATTAACCCGGAAAAAAGCCACTCCATTATCTTTACCAAACGTCGTTTTCCGGCCAACTTCCCCACATTCACATATCATGAAAGAAGTATAGAATGGACGAATACCATCTCCTATCTGGGAGTGAAGCTGGATAAGTAAGGCGAATGGATCCTAACGGCGGCCGGAACAGTGCCACGACAGAGCAGGTGGCAGGGTTCCTACATTTTCCGAATCAGAGGCATCTCGGCAGAGGTTGGTTCAGCCCGGTTCCTGTCCCACCCATCGGCTAGGTACACCCAAGGGGGCGCGGGAATCGGAAACCGGCTCCTCTTCCCCTTCAGGCATGTACCATCCCATGGGGGGCTAGGAAACCAGTAGGCTCGCCTTCCAATCTGGGGAATAGATTTACAGAGCGCATTCGTTCTCCCTGCCACGCTGCTGCCGCGACGCTCGCCGACTTTTAAAACCCTGAAGGAAACCTAACGGGATGGAGGGTGAAATGAAATGATTAATGTAACGAAATGGAAAGACGGGGAATTCGGATGATATACATATCCTTCCCGGAATTCGCCTGGAGACCCCGGGAAACCTAAAAAAAAAATGGGTCAAGAAGGTCGTAACCGGGACCTCCCGAATGCGGGCCACATACGTTACCGCCTGAGCCATCCTGCTCGGTTCAAGATGCCATAAAAAAGGATGCACACTCTGATTATGTGAATTCTTTTTCGCAGTATGTCGTTATCAGCAAAAAGTTCGACCTCGTCTAATTGCTGAAGTCAAGATAAAAATTTACATTAAAATTCGGATTAGAAATGTGGTCATACAGCTCCACAGAATACACTGACACACTGTCTATGTTCATTGCTCTTGATGAGGTGCTAAATAAAGAGGACATTGAATATATACAATTTTAATTAGGTTTTGTGTCACCTAGGTGCTCTTTGTTTTGGTCTTTGATTTGGATTTTGGATTGTTTTGAATTTTTCGATTCATCAGTTTTAAAGCATTCTAGTTTTATGTGTATATGCAAAACCGTATTCTTAGCCCAGACATTACGATTCTTTAATTAATAATAAATACATTGAAGGCGTTTACCTCTTGGTTAAAATGTACCTGATGAAGTACCGCTTAAGTTCTATTGTTGCCATCTGAGGACCACCGGTATGGTTGTGGCGTATCACTGTTGATCCATTTGCTTTCATACTAGCCTTTTTCTAACGTGCTATCAGTACGTGATGTGTGTGTGTGTGTTTGTTTGTGTGTGTGTGTGTGTATGTGTGTATATTATCTGTGTTCTCTGTACCTCGGCTTGCTTCGTCGGAGAATACTTTGCTCTTTAGGTATAAAGAACACACTGTTTTAAATCTAATATCCGTATTCACATATTATGTCATAATACGTACTTGCTGTTTACAATATTTATGGCTTGTTTTGTAAGTGCGAATTTGCTATTCAAGAGTAACACTATCTTGCACTGTTATTCACATCTGTACTTTAAAAATAAAAATAAATAAAAAAATAGATAAAAATCTGCATACTGGACCCCGGCCCTAATTTCTTAAACCGGGGTCAATATTCAGATCTTTATTATTTTATTACAAATATAAAACAAATATACACTTCAAAAAATTTACAGATTAATAAAATAAAATAAAAATAAAACAATTTAAAACACAAAATTTTACATCCTAAAACCACACCTCTTCTAACTAAAATTAAAAGAAAAAAAAACAACAACAAATTACCAAAATAAATTACAAAATATTCCACCTCATCCCTAAACATACCTATTCAAAACTTTTATAAATTTAATAAAAAATCTATAACAAATTTAAAAACTCACCTCTTTAAACACAAGCTCTTATAAGTAATAAAATAGCTTATAAAACTATATCTTTCAAAATCAAAATTTATAAAAATAAAAAAATTTAAATAAATCCATTTCTGGTATCCAGTAATAAAATAAATAACTGGTAACCAGTTACCACTAAATCTACAAATATCAAAAATCCATAACAAAACAAAACATGACCACCGGAATCCGGCGGCCATCTTGGTACTGGTACCCAGCACCAACTTACTCCTAGCTTCCTTTACTCCGCACTACAGCTCAATTACACTCATGCATAATTATATAAAATACAATAATCAAAATAACAATTAAACATAAACAAAATTACACATATTTGAAAGAATACGCATAAACGTCATACAACACAAACAATACAAAATTTAAAATCTTCAGAACTCAAGCAAATAACTGAAAAATACAAATTATCTTAAAACCTCCAAAATAAACAACAAATCATTCAATTTTCTCAATCTACTAAAGCTTCAAAACAGTTAAGTTTATTTAATAAAATAAAATATAGCATTACATTTAAATCAAATATTAATATTTCAAATTCAGAATTAAATATTGAATATTACGAAAAATGTTTAATCCCTAAATTTAGAAAGCCTTATTCACATCTCTACTCACGGATGTCCCATACCACTCTTGCTATACTTTTAATCCTCAACTGCAGACCTGACGTCTCTAGACGTTGTGCAAGTTAAGAAACGCTATCCTGTATTGTATATGATGAGTTGACCTCTGATACTTACAGTACCTTCTTATCTTTGCTAACTCCAGATATTGCAGTAAGTTTCGGTGAATAGGCCTTGGTGTTTTAGTGTACAGGAGACGTCACATTACGTCACCAGTTACGTGACTTTTTCTGTCAGGAGCTGTGTTGTTTACAATGGCGAAATGTGCTGTTTCATCCAGCGGGGTGAAGCACATAGACCCTGATTTTCCAATTTAAGTGCTTAAAAGATTCAACGAAGATACCAGTGATGTGATGATGAAAGTAACGTGAAAAGCGAATTTTAATTGAAGGCGAACCTGACTCAGAGACATCCTACACGTGATTCTGTTGAAGTGACTGAAAACTCTTGCACTGAAGATGAAAATGCTGCAAATAAACAGAAATTGAAGTCTGGAAAGGCTATTTGTATTTTAGAACCCATAAATGCGCTAAAAGAAACCTGTGAGAAGATATGTTCACTTTCCGAACCAAAGTATACGTATTTGCATCCTTTGAATCCTTTGGGACGGCTGATGAAGAAACCGAATTACTAGACTGTTTTGGATTTTGTTTCCCTGAGATGCCACAACTAATTATAAAATCGATGGAATAACGGGGTTCAAAACTTTCAATGCAGTGGTCATTCCCATGCCCAAGATGTTGATCATTTTGAGCTGGAAGATTTCCAAACCTTGCTGCTTTCAAATCAAATGATAACGATATTTCACCCACGTCTGCAACAAATGCGAATTGCAGACAATTTTTTTCTCTTCGTACCCTAAAAGAGATTTTCCAATGTACTGCTAGGTTTGGGATTCGCCAGATTACAAAGACGTCTAAAATCTGCGTAAACTGTGGGGAAAAGGCACAATAGGAAGGGGTTGCACGTTTTGAACACACTGATTGAAATATAAAGGCTTCATATTTTTCACAGTCGGTATACGTTGCTGAATCAAAAAATACCTGGTTTTTGTTAATCTCTGTACATATGATTCCCAGAGAGAACAAAACGTCAAGTAAACATTTTATTTTCTTAATATTTACACAAGAGGGTTATTTATTTTGTAACGTTTAAAATAATATAATTGTTAAACTTTCCATATATCAAAATAATGCTTAATGATGCCTTGGTTAAATAAAATGCCAATAAACATTAATTCTGGGATAACATAAATATCAGGTGCCTCCCAGACTTCACGCTACCAGTAGTGTAACAACTTTACCACGTCACCAAATAAGGGATAAGTTATTCCGTGTCGCTTCTAGTTTTGATTTTAAATATTTCTTCTTTAAATCTTACTAGCTACAGACGTGACGTACCACTCTGCTTAGTCAATAAGGTTTTGTCTGTTACATGGCTTTAAGGAAAATGTTCGTTGGTGTTAAATAGCTACCGAAAAACTTCTGGAATGAAATCGTTTGCTACTTAGGATTGCAAAGACCTTGACCGTCCCTTGGAATAAGCTTTCTCCGTAACATTCCACAGCTTTTGAAACACAAGTGTTTTGTTGCACCCATTTATGATATATAGGCTAGCTTAACTACAGACCAGGGATGTCCAACCTTGTCTCTTTGCTGCTGTAATTAGCTTCTATCCCCCACTCACTCCCTGAATCGGAGGGCGAATCAGTTCACAATCAGTCAGTATCCAGTGACGGACACAAACAGGCGATCCCATAGAAGTTTCTAAGTCATATCTTGAACTTCCTGGGAATATTCTCTGACGACCGCTTCATTCTGGATAACTTTTGCATAAATGCTAAACAGTAAGAGACAGACAAAGGCTTACTAAGTATAAAATTTGGATCCCGTTAAAACTCACAACTTATGTCAAATGCTGATTTTCTTTTTAGTGAACCATTTACCAGATATTCTTTATCTTTTGTTTGAATTTGCCAACATTTATACTTTTCTCAAATATGAATGTGTTATTCACTTTTTTATCTCCTGGTACTGCAAAGTGAACAGAATTTGAAAGGCATCGCATTGCAAGCAGCTCTTAACACGTGTCACTATCGCTTAAAGCCTACAGTATTCCGATATTTCCGTTACACCTACAAGAAAATTAGCAATAAGATAACTTCTGCAAATGTTTATATAGATTAAATGTAGTAGATTGAGAAATAAACGTTTGCAAGAATAGTTTTATAGGAGTGAGTATAGCTAGACATACATATATTTGCGAACAGTGTTTCTCCAAATTGAACTACATTAAGTCTGTATCGCAATAAGTTACGCGACGTTCACTTGGTGTATCTTCTAATGCTATGCACTTCACTTTGTTGCCAAATATCGATTGACTTCTTAAACATAAGCAGTACGAAACAAGTCACAAAGGGTCAGATGTTTATCGTATAAGATTTGAAAGTACTTAGTAAATCAAACGCAACGTACATGTAACAAACCGGCCACTGCAACACAATGCATGTTTGAGTGTTAAAGAGGGACAAAGCCCGCGCGTAGTGGAAGGAGGCAAATCCAACCTCCTCTCTTTCGTCACGAAGGACATTAAGAAAATAAACACTATTATAAACTGAAGTTTTCACAAAATCACCGTAGTTATTTACGTCTATGTAACAAAGGTTTAATCACATATAATTTAAAAGTTTACAATAGTTTGAGACACACCTCAAAGTTACTGTAAGCTTTTGTAGTCGTTATTGATTTCTTACCTCTCCTGTATGATCTAATCTTTGTCTCTGCTTCGATTATGGACTAAATAGAACTGATGAACATTCAATTGGAAAATTTTCCTAAATTTCTGTTCATCATTAATCAAATATCTATTTATTAATATGTCGCTGTAGCCTTCCAGTTCCCTCGTAAATAGTGGATTGACATTCTTCTGTACATTTCCATGTGTTAAACTGCAAAATAAGTTCGCCACCTTCCTCTTCCTCTAAAATAACGTCCATTGTATAATTTCTGCGAGAAAGTGCATCTTTTCTCATACGTTATAAGTAGCGCCGATCTCCTAACCGTCGCGTTTCCTAGGAAATCAGTAATTGTTAGGTGTGGCGTTCGGGGCCAACGCTGCGCTCAGGCATGTGAACTTTTAGCTGTTGAGAAGGCTACCGAACGCACCCGGGAGTTCATTGCTTCGTGTTCGTCATTTGTTGTTTGTTTCTCGTTCAGGATTTGTTGCAGTATAGACACGTGGGTAATTATTCAATGGAGAATAGAAGAACGCCAAACTTCTTATCTTATCTTATCGTATAAGATTTGAAAGTACTTAGTAAATCAAACGCAACGTACATGTAACAAACCGGCCACTGCAACACAATGCATGTTTGAGTGTTAAAGAGGGACAAAGCCCGCGCGTAGTGGAAGGAGGCAAATCCAACCTCCTCTCTTTCGTCACGAAGGACATTAAGAAAATAAACACTATTATAAACTGAAGTTTTCACAAAATCACGAGCTGGATATTTTGTTTTACTCAGCATGTCATTGCAGAGAAGTTACTCAAAACAGCAAAACTGATGGAATTTATCTTAAAAAGGAGGCCACGTGGAAGAAATTGGCCTTGCAGTTTCACAGTGGTCTAGGTTGGTGAAAATCAAGTTACATAATTCCAAAACTATGATATGAGTGAATTATTTTAATGGTCTGCAGTTTTTTGAAGATCATCGTCCGTAACTAAATTCTGGTTAAATATGTCGTTTTTTATCAACATGTTCAAGGGAGAAATAATGGTGTATTGAGGTTTTACATTTGCTGTTATCGTGGATATGTTGTTATTGGTGCAAAGTGAACCTGCTCTTGCAGAAAGGAAAGAAAAGGCTACCAATTCTTTATACATGTGATAATAAATTAAATATTTAATTTGTATATTTTAACATGTATACGGAAGCACATTGTTGCTACTTTATGCACTCACATTGGAGGGCTATATTACAGCGTCAACTTCATATATAGGTGTATATATGTATATCTGTGCGCGCGCGCGCGCGCGTGTGTGTGTGTGTGTGTGTGTGTGTGTGTGTGTGTGTGTTTTACTGAATTGACACATCAACTACAGTCTTTAGTTATTATAAGTGATATCCATTATCAAATTAAAAGTCGTGCTTAATTTATTCATTGGAGCTTTTGTCCTCATAAAATACTTTTGTTTTAGGGGCACACAAAGGAGTGCAATAAACTTGAAAACACGCTATGATAATTTAAAAAGAAAAGTGAGAAGGGATATAGCAGTTGAAAAAGCAGAAGTGTAAAAGGCAGGAGGAGGGAAAAGACAACGCATTGGGAGTGTACTTACATCCCAAACTGAAGGAGATGCTTGGGTCAACAGCAGTACATTATACAACACTTGAGATAACGTTGCTGCATACCACAACAGCTGACAGCAAGTAGTACTCGTTTAAAACAGGTTCAGGTGCACTGAAACCGGTGATTTATCTAAGAAACGTGATGATGCCATAGCTTATGATTGAAGCCACAATTTTTAGTAACACATCGTGATTAGGAGTGTCGGTTATGCCGTGAGTGTGTTCGCCCAGACCGAGAGGCAAGCAATCAGCACTGAACGAAACAGCCCCATGCACACGGTAAGGTAACTTAGAATTGTGATGCTTGTAGCGAAGAAGCTTTTCAAAATACTTTTGTGTAGCTCATTTTCAATTTAAGGCATAAAGATCATTTTTGATAATACCCCTGCTTCCAAAAGTGAACTGTATGAAATGGATTAAAATTAGACAACATTGATACATCTTCTTTAAGGACTGATCCAGCAACACCTTAGACAAACGGGTTGTATTTTGCTTTTTTGAAATGGAAAATTTCATTTCCGCTAATAGAAAATAACATAAATTATATAAAAGGTGTATAATATTCTGTATCAGTTACTAGCAATGGACAATGAAATGAATTGTTGATGACATTCCTATCAAAAGCAACAATAACCTATTTTGCTATCTAATGCACTTAATGTAATCATTAATTTTGTAGTGGTATATTTTATTTATTTTTTATTTATTGTTCATATAATTTCATGCTCCATTACTTAGTAATATTAAATGTTTTAGTTTTCTTTTAGAAAACTATTTCTAACCATAACTGTAAAAGCTATTAATATTTACAGAGGATATTTAATTGTGGTCTCTCAGTTGGATAGATAAATTAAGAGGCTGTATAAAAATGCTTACAGATTATACAGGTTATACGTACATATTTCTATCAAGCACATTTTCCTTTCCAATTTGTATGACATTCAACTTTCAACCCAAAGGCAAATGAAGGTTAATAATTCCTATAAAATTATGAAAAAACATTTTACTATAGCTGGCAGGATAGAATCACACTTTGAGAGATGTCAATTGCCTACCTCTGATTTACATTTTGCCAATGCTAAGTGTGCCTAAAGTAAATCCTTTTCAAGTATGTAGTTCCCTTTATTTCTGTCCTCGTATAATCCCAACGCAAACAAAAATTTGTTAGAACATCTGGCTTTATTGCTTAAGCATAAACATGGAACAATAAATCCATCCGTATAGCTTACTCTAAAATCATATATGGGTGAGATTTGTTATTGTATTTAAGATAAGGCACTGGAAGAACCTTTTGATCCACCTACCCACCCTTTTAGGTTAGTTTGTTTTATAGGAAAATAATGAATATCAGCATCCTTTCTTGTGTGCATGCGCGATTGGAGCTGTCAAGCTAATTCAGAAGCGAAATCCGCTGGATCCAAATTACTTTTAAACTGTGTCAGGTAATGAACGCGAGTTTAATTAACTAAGAAATTAAATTATTTGGTTTCATGCTTATTTGAACCTCTCTTTTAACCAACAATTCGATTCTGAAGTTGTAGTGCTTTCATGACTTCCTCTCTCTTGTTTTTGCGACTTATCCTGCCATGTTTGTGAGGTTTTGTAAAGCTTCAAACCATTTTATTTATTCTGCACCATTAACATATATGTTTAGGGGAAAATTCTTTGTAATAACCGTAGAAAACCATATGAATAGCAGATCATGTACAAACTAGGAAAGTTTAGCAACCATTGGTACTTACCCAAATAATTCGAAGTTTAATCGTTAAGCTATTATCACACCGCACTCAGTGGTAAAGCTTAGTAGGTGTATGTAATACCAACAGCGGTTAAATTTAAATTTGTAACGCCGTCACTGTATCATCCCTTTTCTTATTTGATGCAACAATTCACCGTCGAGATTTCACCCGAAGTAGGTTTTGAGGTCCCCTGAATAAAAAGAAAGCATTTTTATAAAAAGGACCATGTGTGTGTGTGCGCCTGTGCGTGCGTGTGTGTGTAAGTGTATGTGTGTGTCTGTGTGTACCTGCTGTAAACAGCGTAATTCTAAAACGAAAAGTCATTTGAAAACCAAAGTTGGTACTTAAGCTTAATATCCTTCAAGGATGCAACACGAAGATTTTCAAAAAAATTACTCCATTCTAAAATACCGTTTACATCGAAAAATTTTCGAAAATTTCGTTTTCTCAAAAATGGCTTTAACGATTTTGATTAAAGTGTCGTATGTCAAAGATATTTTTATGGTAAATGAAAGGTATATATTTAATTTTCTGGCTACAGCCCATGTAGTCCAATTTACTCTTGAGTTTTGCATAACTGGCAAACCGTAAGGTAGACCAACTCTTACTGTACAAAAATGTAAATCTCGTTAGAACGCAATTTAAGTCAAATGATCATTTTTGTGAAGCGAACGATTTCGGATGTATTTCTTGTTATTTGTCCGAATTTTCCAATGCTTCTAGATGGTCTCAAATGGGAGATCGTTATTCATCTTTTATCTCTTGGTTTTGCGAAGAGAACGGAATTTCATAGTCATCATATAGCAGCTACTTTTAAAACATTTGACTATCACTTAAAGCCTACTGTATTACCATTGTACCAACTTGAAAATTAGCAATAAGATAATTTATATAAATCTTTATCTCGATTAACATGAAGTAGATAGAGGAATAAGTGTTTGTAAGAATAGTTTGTGCAACATTAGGGAAAGTCATATGAATGCAACATATCAGATTTTTCCTCTATGTATAGAAATGTTACAGCTTATTTCCAAAATTAATAATGGGAATGACCCACTTGGAGGAGACTCTTCTAAGAGAAGAGAACTGCGAGACAGATCTCAGTTTATCGAGCGAGGTGATACCGCGGTAATGCTGAAATTACGATGAACTTTACTTAACCTAGAATGGCCTTAACGTGATGGGAATAATTCTGATAGTTTATTGTTACATTCTGTGCACACGGTGGGCATTCGAAGTAGCTCTATTTTTCTGAGCAGTGGGCAAGTTTTTCCACAAAGGGAAAGAAGGAGAATACCAAAATGTAGAGTGAAACCATTTTAAATGGTGAATGTAGTATGAAGTTGGCCATGACCTCTTTTTGCAGATAAACAGAATTAACAGAGAGGGACTGTTGATGCAAATACGAGTAGTTAAATAGAGATGCACAATTTATTACTCAGTAGTATTATTTCTCGTAGATTAGTTCAAATTAGTCACGTGACCACTAAACTTGATGTAACATTGCAAAAATCTTAAGTTACCTCACGTAAAGCTGCGAGAAGTCAACGCCGAATAGCTCAAGTTAATACGGTGCTAAATACTAAACAATGTGTTTTAAGTTCAACATCTACTAAGGATAAGACATGAAGATTCAAGAGATTTCCCACACCCTAGACTACACTTTATATGGAAAATTTTTAGCAAATTTTGATTTTCTGAAAAATGGCTATAACAGTTTAATTCAAATTCATATGTTTAAGATATTTTCATCACAAGTGGAATGTATATATCGAATTTTTTGGATTGTCCTCAGAAGTCCTCTTCATTCTGGGTGACTTTTGCATAACTGTTAAACCATAAGAGATTAAGAGGTTGAATCAGAAACTGAAAAATTCAATGCCATACCCGGGATTTGAACCACGGATCTTCCGCTTATCGAGCGGCTGCTTTAAGCACTAAGCTACCATGGCCAACCTGCCAGTACGCCATTAAATTCCCCAGCTGATTCGTGCTTTTTTCCGGTTAACCCCAAGGGAATCTCACATCAGAGATAAATACCCCAAGGGCGACCTACAATTGTAAGTACTTTATATCCCAGGTTTAAGTAACCTTTAGATGGTAATTATTATTTATTTATGCCAACAAGCTTACTGCTGGTGTTTTTATACACACAAGCCGTGTGTGGGCAATGTTTAAGAGGGTGAATCAGAAACTGAAAAGTTCAATGCCATAGCCGGGATTTGAACCACGGATCTTCCGCTTATCGAGCGGCTGCTTTAACCGCTAAGCTACCATGGCCAACTTGCCAGTACGACATTAAATTGGCAATGGGTTGGTCATAAGGCTGATGACCTTATATTGTAAAAGCTCTCTTGTCACGAAACCAAAGCAAATGGAAAAGTCAGACGGATTAATTGGCAAATTATTGCATAATGACATAATAAGGTTGAGAAGGAGGAGAAGACCGAGAAAGAGGTGGCTACAGCATCTGGAACAGGATATGAAAAAATGGGAATAACAGGCTGGAAGGGGAAAGCGCAGGATCGAGACGAATGGAGGAGAATTGAGAAGGAGGCCAAAACCCACAACGGATTGTAGCGCCAACTTGATAGATTCTATGAATGAAGTCAGCATATTAGTAGCGCTTGATGATGATAATAATAACGATGAAAATATCATAATAATAACCCATAACACTAACAAAAATATTAATATTGATATAATAATGTCAATAATAGTAA
Organism: Tenodera sinensis; assembly: GCA_030765045.1. NCBI lineage: Eukaryota > Metazoa > Arthropoda > Insecta > Mantodea > Mantidae > Tenodera > Tenodera sinensis. The sequence goes on along the minus strand of CM060962.1, from coordinate 234,496,710 downwards.
AACTTGTTAGAATAAAACTAATAATTACACACACGCTAACGATGATAATGTTGATAAGCATAATGATGGTGACACACATACTAATAAAATAATAATAAAATAATATAGCACAACAATAATAACTACAAACAAAAATAAAAACAATAAATAATAATAATAATAATAATAATAATAATAATAATAATAATAATAATAATAATAATAATAATAATAATAATAATAATAATAATAATAATAATAATAATAATAATAATAATAATAATAATAATAATAATAATAATAATAATAATAATAATAATAATAATAATAATAATAATAATAATAATAATAATAATAATAATAATAATAATAATAATAATAATAATAATAATAATAATAACAATAATAATAATAAAACACAACAGTAACATTAATAAGAAAGTAACAAACGCCAATGAAACATTACGTGCCCCCATGCTTGCACTTTACAATCTGTAATCCGTAATGTTATACTATAACACCATATACAGCAGTGAGGTTATTCCCAGGAAAATAAAGATCCTGTAGGTAAAGTGTTGTTTATACTGTTAGTGCCTAATATCACGGTCTACACACGTTAGTTCAACTGCCTCTCACCTCTCGTCTTCGCCCTGCCTTCTCTGTGCTAGAATCGCGCCGTGGACTTCTGCAACTATTTTAAGGGACACTGGGAGTGAGATTTCAGATTTCCATAGTTTTGCCTGGATGTTTATGAAAATTTTACTGTGATTGTACTGCTGTTGGGGTAACCTGCATACCAAATCTCATTCAAGTTGGATGAATAGTTTTTTAATTATAAATTATTTCATGCATTTTATTGTGCAAAAGTGTCGCGTATTCGAGATTAAGCCCGCGCCTCAAAAGTTGAGAAAATTATTTGTACATTTTGGAATAAGAGCTTTGGACCATGTAAAATAATAGTTGCTCAGATGCTATCCATAAGTTGAATGAGTGAATTATATTTTTTTTAAGTGTTAGAAACTTAATTCTCTAAAATTAATCCTTTTTTAAAGAAAAATATTTTTGAAACATTATTATTCATGTTAGAATACCATACTGGACATATAGTTTTACATTGGATGCTTCTGCCCATTTGGGGACAATTTTATTCCATTTAAAGAAAAACTCAGGCGTCGCGCCTGTCTTTGAATGCGTGAAAATTAAGTTGTGAGAAAAACGATATTTTATAAAATAACATGCTACAAAATAAATAATTATTTATTTAGAAATCAAAACCCTCCTGCTTTATATTCCTGTGTGTTTTTACTTTCCTTTGTATGCTTCCTCTGTTCTTTTGAGCCCTTTTTGCCACCTTCTTGCTCGTAGCGGTAGTTCCCCTGCTCTCTTAGAGTCGAGTTAGGTCCTGAGTCTGACTGACCATTGAAGCAGCTGCTGAACATCCCTCGTCCCTTACCACAGCTCTTAGCTCCTGAGAAGCTGAACAGCCCATATTGAATGCAGAAACACCATTTAAAGCCCCACTATCTAGCCGCTTCTTAGTAATAACAATTTCCTTCGGACAATTTTTCCAAATGAGAGCATGGACACTTTCATTTGAATTTTGTGTCCCACCATGAGCACAGCGTGCAAGCAGTTCAGAGCAAACTAATCTCTGATACATGGGAAGAATTCTTCGAACCATACTATCATAGAACTGAATAGACATCTTGCAATGGCTCTGCGGAGTCTCACCGCGGGCTATGCTTCTATTACAGAAGCACCAAGAGTCAGATCCTTCAGGGCGCTTCTGATGTTCTGGCTTCTGATCTGTTGATCTATAGTGGTAAAACGTGGCATATATAGCATTCTTCATTTCATCAGTATTTGGCAGATGCTTCTGTTTGGTTTGGTTTGGTTTGGTTTGGTTTGGTTTAAGGGCGCTCAACTTCTAGGTCATCAGCGCCCTTAAAAGAATCATGGCAATAGCCAAATATAAATTTCACTCAAAAAATAAAAATACTATCAACAAGAAAATTATAAAAAGGGAAAAAACACTGGCAATAGTCAGATATGAAACAAGGTGATAATTATGTCCAAAAGCAGAAGCAGATAATTAAAATTTTAAATCCTCAAATTGATTTTGCACTCCGCTAAAAATTAAAAACTCTATGAACCGCTGTTTTGTCGTCAGCGAGGTCCACTGCAAGTCTGGCAGACAGCTGCAGAGAATCTCGAAGGTGCGCTAGAGAGCAACACTCTAGCAGCACGTGGCGAACCGACAAAAGGTTCTCACACAGCGGACATATAGGAGCAGGGTCCCTTTTAAATAGGTAACCATGCGAAAAATTGCAGTGCCCCATTCTCAATCGAGCCAAACTAACCTCCTCGCGACGAGATGTGCGACAGGAAGTTACCCAGTTTATCGGAAGTTCTTTCACTTCTCTAAGCTTATTACCGCGGAGAGCTGACCACTCGTCGTGCCAGCACGACAGCACCGCTCTCCGCACTTCAAGCCTGAAGTCTTCCGAAGTAACACGTGAGATGGTAATACTGGGTTCTGTAGTTGCCGTCTTTGCTGCTAAATCTGCCATTTCATTCCCTGGCAAACCTACGTGACCACGAATCCATGCACACACCACGTCAACACCAGAAGCGTGTAAAACATGGAGGGCATCCTGGATACGTTGTACAATAGGGTGGGGGTTGTACAACTGACAAAGGCTGTGCAGTGCACTAAGGGAATCGCTCAAAATCAGGCAGTCACCTAATTTACGACGGCGAACATACAAAACGGCTCGATAAATTGCATAAAGCTCTGCAGTAAAAATGGAGGCGCTATTTGGAAAACCGAATGTATATGGTTCGGTTCCATAAACATAAGCACATCCAACACCGTTGGTGCTCTTTGACCCATCGGTGAAAATATATCGACGGTCAGTGTAGCCTGACAAAAATTCTAAGAAACACGTGCGGATACTTGAAATAGGCATCGTGGACTTCTGGTGTACGGTCATCCCAAGATCTACATGGGGCGTGCCAGATAGCCAAGGGGGGTAGAACCTCTCGCCCTTGGCGAACATCCTAGGCAGTTCCACTCCAAGCTTCACTAGAAGGTCTTGGAAACGGAACCCCGCAGGCTTAGGACTAAGGGTGCTATTCCTGTATCGTTCTCTTAGCGTGGTGGTGAAAAAAGAAGCGAACGTCGGGTGCTTAGGCATACATCTAAGCGCACAACCATAATTTGCCAAGAGAATCTCACGCCGGTATTGCAGAGGAGGTTCTGCGGACTCGACGTAAAGGCTCACCACTGGGCTTGTTGGGAAAGCTTCTGTTGCAATGCGGATGCCCCTATTATGGACCACGTCTAATCTTCTCAGCATAGTTGGTCGTGCTGAGGAATAAACAATACACCCATAGTCTAGCTTGGATCGGACCAATGCACGATATATTCGCAACAAAATTGTCCGATCCGCTCCCCACGATTTGCCATTCAGTACTCGCATGATATTTAGGGAACGGTCACATCGTGCTCTTAGCTGTGCAATATGCGGCGACCAACTAAGCTTCCTGTCCAAGATCAAACCCAGAAAGCGCGTCTCTTCTACGAAGGGAAGTACATCTGGACCGAAACGGAGCGAAGGTGGTAATCGTCTCCTACGGTGCCAGAAATCAACGCAGATTGACTTCTCAGTTGACGCTCCACTCTCTAAGGTTGTCCAAACATTGCTGCAGGCGCCGTTGTAAGAACGCCGTGCGCTGAGAAGTGCAACAGACAGCAAAGTCGTCTACGAATAGGCATTACGAAACTCCAGGTGGAACACATTTCCAGATGGAGTTAATTGCTACAGCAAAGAGCGTGACACTTAGCACCGAACCCTGAGGTACTCCCTCCTCCTGAACAAAAGAATTAGAAAAAACCGAGCCGACCCTTACTCGGAAAAAGCGTTCCCTCATAAACTCCTGAATGAAAAGTGGCAGGCGTCCACGTATGTTCCAGGCATACTGGGAACGTAGAATCCCTGCTCGCCAGCACGTATCATAAGCCTTCTCAAGATCGAAAAATATGCCAACGGTTTGACAGTTGTTCATAAAGCCGTCCATTATCTGTGTCGATATTGACACAAGATGGTCAAGAGTCGAACGGCGTCGTCGAAAACCACACTGGATGTTAGTCAGTAGGTTACGACTTTCTAACCACCATACCAATCGTCCATTGATCATGCGTTCCATGACGTTGCCAACGCAACTGGTGAGGGAAATAGGATGATAGCTGGAGGGAAGATGACGGTCTTTTCCAGCCTTCAAGATGGGAATACCGGTGGCCTCCCGCCAATGTTCTGGGAGTATACTGTCAACTCAAACCCGATTATAGACCTCGAGCAGGAATGTCTTACCTTCAGGAGAGAGCTGTTGTAACATTTGTATATTAATACCGTCCGGTCCTGGTGCTGATAATCGCGAAGATTTCAGGGAATATTCTAGCTCCGCCATGGTGAAAAGGCGATTGTAATCTTCTACGTTTATAGAACGAAACGAGAAGCCTTGAGATTCCACCTGAGTTTTAAATGGAAGGAACTCAGGGGAGTAGTTTTACGAGCTAGACACTTGAGTGAAAGCACTGCAAAACGTATTCGCCACTTCAAATGAATCAACAACAGCTCCTGTGGCTGTTTTTAGTCCCGCTATTGGTAGTTGGGTCGTTTTAGGTGCAACACCCCTTAATCTATCCCACACAACCGAGGAAGGTGTGTGTCGGTTAAATGAAGCTATAAATTTGCTCCATTATGACTTTTTGCTATCCTTAATGACATGTCTGGACCTGGCGCGCATTTTCTTGTATTCGATTAGGTTTTCCAGAGTAGGGTGACGTTGGAAAACCCTAAGGGCACGCCTTCGAGCACGAATGGCATTCCGACATTCTTCCGTCCACCAGGGGACGGGAAATCGACGGTGTGTAGTCGACCGCGGAATCGATTGTTCAGCAGCAGAGAGAATCGTCTCCGTGAGATGCTGCGTCAAATCATTTACTGAGTCGTGCTCGTTGTACGTAAAGACAGCCAACTGGGTGTAAAGTGTCCCGTTGGCATGCTCCAAACGCCATCTGGGCATACGTGTGGAACATGTATGTTGCGTCAAGAGACTAATAAGACATGGGAAGTGGTCACTAGAGTGTAAATCAGAGATGACATTCCATTGTAAGGAGACCGCCAACTGAGGTGAACAAACTGCAAGATCAAGGTGCGAGAAAGTATTGTAAGAGTCAGAAATGAATGTAGGCTGTCCAGTGTTGAGGAGAGCTAGGTTGTGACTGTCCAAGAAATCGGCAATGAGTGTACCTCTCGCACAAGTGCGACTTGAACCCCACAGTGGGTGGTGCGCATTGAAGTCTCCCACCAACAGGAACGGTGTTGGTAACTGGGAAACTAGATCTTCTAAATCAATGTGCCATGGGACGGAGGCAAATATAGATTACAGATGGTGAAATGTATGTTTGGCAGTTTAATCCATAGAGCAACTGATTGTATATCAGAGTGCAATGGTAGAGTTTGCATATACACGTCATCTCTAACAAGCATCATAACGCCGCCATGTGCCGGTACACCCTCTTCTGGTGTAACATCACACCGTATTGGGGTGTATCGCCTAAGATGGAAAGCGCCATGAGGACGTAGCTTAGTCTCTTGCAAGCATGCGACCAGAGGTTCATTTTCTTTGAGTAAAAGCTCAAGTTCTGGCCTTTGAGTCCGAATTCCACGTACGTTCCATTGTAGGATAGCCATATTGCATTGTGTATGGGATAGATAATTCCAAGGTAACTCTTCATTACTTTGGAGTAGGCGGATGTCGAACTAATTTAGCCGTTTTCTTTTCTCTTGGGCTGGCATTCTTGTCGGGCGCTTTTTCGCGCCTCTTTTCTACTGGGGTTCTCCCAGTGTGGGCAGATTGGTCTAATTCCATGTCCTCTGCCGAGGACGACCGTTTCCTCATAGTGAACTTGGGTTCGAGTGTCTCGAACCGGTTGCTAATGGGGACTGGCAAAATGAAAGGCGCCGGTCTGAGTCCACCCCTGAAGATTCCCCAGAAGAGGATCTTCGAGATCTCCTTGGACTCTTATATCCCTTTGATGTACTGGGATGAGCCTTATCTTCCTTGAGGAAATCGTTCTTTGTGTAGTTCTTCGTAAACTTTATCGGCGAGGCATTGTAGATAACAGGTTTGCTAGTCTTCTGTGTCGAGTTTGACATTTTCGTTGGTGATCGAACAGTTGAATTTTTTTCACCAACAGATTTTGTACACGTTGATACAGATGTGCGCGCTGATGTTGAGGGCTTTGGCCTAGAGCTACGGGCAACAAGTGTTTTTTCAGAAATTGTTGCCCCATTGAAATCACTGCTCTGCGTTGGGATCTCTCTACTCGGTACCGCTTTAGCTGCAACTGAGCTATAGGTTCCAGATCTGGGAACAGAGGGTTGGCGTAGACGCAAGAGCTTCCGGGCTTCTGAGAAGGGCACCTTCTCTTTAACCCGTATCTCTTGGATCGCTCTTTCCTCTACAAAGCGGGGGCAGTCTCGGGAACTAGATGGATGGTCACCTCTGCAGTTCACACATGTAGGAGCTGTAGTACATGCACCATCGTGGAATTCATCTCCACATTGAGGGCATGTAGCTAGTCCCTTACAAAGCTCGCTTGTATGTCCAAAGCGCTGGCACTTAAAACATCTGAGTGGGTTTGGGATGAACGGCATAACTTCGATGGATTCATACCCTGCCTTAATCGTTTGCGGGAGATCTACCCGATCAAAGGTCAGGAACAGGGTATTAGTTGGCTTTAACTCACCACCTTCTCTGCGTTGAACCCGGTAAACGTGTATGACGCCTTGTTCTGTCAGATTCTCTTGAATCTCCTCATTGGATAATCCTTGCAATGCACGGGTGTTTATTACACCGCGCGAGGAGTTCAGGGTTCTGTGCATCTCGACACGCACAGGATAACTTGCTAGCATGTTCGCTTTCAGTATCTTAGCTGCCTGGGTAGCTGAATGTGCTTCAACCAGGACCGTCCCATTGCGAGATGTAGTGCATGACTTGACTGGACATGCAATGTTATCCAAACCCTTTTGTATAGTAAATGGGATCACGGATAAAACTTTCTTATCTCCCTCAATTCTAGATATTACTAAGTAGCGAGGACCACTCGACTCTGCTACTTCCTTTACACAAACTTTAGTAGGTTTTGTTTTTTGAGTTTTCGTACTCATGGCGATGACATCCTCCACCATTGCAAAAGTCTCCGATGGCATGCTCACATCCTGGGCGCCACCCCGGCTTAGGTGAGAGTCCTGGCCTGGACCTTGCTCACCCTGGGGTCTCACCTCCCAAAGCATAGACAGAGGGACCCAATCGCCTTCAGGAGTGCATCAGCTCATGCAATGGCCCCTCCCCGGGACTGGCCTCTATCAGCGGATACGCACACAGATCCTACATAATAACCAGGGGCTGGGACTTACGCTATTACCCAGTCACCCCTAGCGTCACCCCATCCTCCTACAACCCGCGCGTAGGTTATCCGTCAGACTGTGTACATGGAGGTATCAGGTGGGAGGTCAAACACAAAAGTGGACCAAAGTTGATTGGGCGTTTGGCAGGTGCCCTCTCACCTCTTGGAGGAACCCAATCGAGAGTATGGCTCGGGGCCCCGGGTACGCCAAACCCGTACCTACCGTAGTAGGAGCCCCTGGGGGAGTTTGATTTTGGAGTCCTCTTCTCCTAGATGAGTCGTCAACCAAGAGTAACGAGCCCCATCTACCCGTTTGGAATGTTCTTTGTTTCCCCTCACCTCTTGCCTACCAGTAGTCAAAATGACACTTAGTAGGTCATCTGGTTCGGGTACTGAGCCCCTCCGCCACGACAAGGCGACACTCCTTCGGAGGGGCAGATGCTTCTGGATAGCCAGGCTATAGTAGCTGGTTAGTTTTTCAATAGTGTCAAACTTCAGCACATCAACCACGACCACCAGTCTAGCGTCGGTTGTGTCCTTCTTGAGCTTGAGGAAAGCTGTAGTCATCCTCTTAGCTACATGAGCACATTCTTCCTTCACTATTCCCACATCACCATGCATCGCCAATGAATTAAGGTGCTGGTAAGTTGTTGCATCTCCGTCGGACAATACAGTTGTGGATTTCATTCCACAATTCTGTACTGACCGCCTCCACATAATTTCAGCCGCCTGAACCTCCATGGATCCTGAAGCACCGTGAAAATTTTTAGAGCACTCACCACCTTTAGTGTGATCTTCCGCCAGAATCATATATTCTACGGTATCAATCAGTCCCCTGACCGACGGCCAGCTGACCGCAGTGCTTCCCCTCAGCCGAACACTGTATTTCCAGAGTGCAAGCTCCACCGCAGTACATCCTATAGGTGACCCTGCTGACACGACCTGGAAAGATCGGATAGAGCGAGAATGAAACAAAAGAGAGTGATTCGGGGGATGTAAGGTAAAATATCCTTCTCATGAGTCGCCTGAGTGACCCGGAAATAGAAAAGAAAAGAAAGAAAGAAAAAAAAGTCCAGGGCCAGGAAAGTCGGCCCCGGGAATCAACTCTGCGACCTCCCAAATGCGGGCCACAAACATTACCGCTTGAGCCATCCCGCTCGGTTTGAAAGGGCCCAAATGGCCTTATTGTTTACGCGCCCTTAAATTTAACACTTCTCTCCGCTCGGTTTGGATAGTCGTAACCTTTCCTGGAATTTCCTGTCGTTCTTGTCTTTAAAAGGGTTTCCATTCACCATCATTGGCATGCGACTATTCTCACCACACGAATGTATACCTCATCATTTGGCTTAGTAGTCCAGGTACATTAAGGAGGAATCAAGTTAACGGCATTCGTAGTGCATGTGACCACAGAGTGTGGGGAACCGGGTCTGTCCGCCTGCTGCACAGACAAAACGTGCACAACTGCATTCTTTTGGTAGCTCATCTACTAAGCTTACTCATCATTTTCCAAAACATTTTACTTAACAATACAGGCTAGCCAAGATAATCGACGAATAACCGTTTATGGCCGGTCAGATTTTACAGCGGTAGAATCCTAGTGAACTTTAACGTCATCAGTGCACCACTAATTACCGTTCATCACAGTAAGATTAATATTTTACCACGGTAATATTTTACTCGAGAAGCATGCACACGGCCATGAGTGTGATAATCTCAAATTCTAATACGACTGGCTCGTGCTAAAGGCGTTACTTTTAGTGTCAGCTGTTTAAATAGTTATTTATGGTACAAGGGTTAAAAAGAAGATTTTATTTTGTGAGTAGCTGTGATTCCGAGGAGTTGAGGAAACCTACGAACAAAATAAAATCCTTTTAACCCATGCATAATACACTTTTTTAGACAATGCTGTATATTTATAGATATATTACAGATTAATATAAATATATAGTGTTGTTTTAGCTTTTTTATGGTCATGATGGTCATCGGGCTGCGATGTTCAGTTGTTCAGTTGTTGTAGCATTAGTGTTGGCAACATGTTAACTTTTACATAACCACAACATTCTACACAAGCGAGGCAGTGGAAATAACAAAACGATGTTGTACGCAATGTCGTATTGGTTTCTTGATTTTTTGGGTAACAATTTTAATTTCACTCTCTCCTCTGTTTGTAAAACTTCAATAGGTTCAGCACAGTCCATATTCAGATTCAAATGACTCGCTATTTTGTATACGAACATGTATAACTGAGATTCGTGGCCTGCTTGAATGAGGCAGGGTCACATTTATTAAGAAACTAAGGTTGGCGCTACCGGAGTGTTAAAAGCTTTTGGGCACCGAGTGCAAGAATTTTATATTTTTAACACTGCAATAACTGCTAAAAGGCCGACTTTTACTATCAATTGTCTAAAAAAGTATTTGTGGCATATTTACCTTTTTCGGACATTAAACATTCATAAACTGAGTAATCTGTATTTAGTAGAAACTATGTTTAGGACATAAACTTCAAAATTGATAAAATGTTTTAATGATTTGGAACATGTGACAGAAATTCCAGAGGACAGAAACTTCAGTGATGTGTTTCCCTAAGCACGAATATAGCCATGACCATAAAACTAAGCCGTTTATGGTAATGAGAAGCTGTTTTCACTGTTATATATAACAGCTGAGTGAAGTGCTTACGTTATTGTGCGTGCTACACCTTTAACCCTTCCGTCCTCATTAGGTCAGAGACATTCGCGAACATACGAAGTGCGAGAAGGTCACGTGCTTGTTCCGTAGCAGTTATCGATAGCAGTGATTAATTACGATCCAGATATCTCTGCCGGGGATTTGGAAATTAGTGCAAGGGAGCGAATTTGCTGCTCCGGACGATAATGGTAATTATTTGCCAGTAACAAACAGATCGTGCGGATTTTTCCCTCGACGACCCGAGTGCGTTTTCATTATTGTCAATATGATTCGTGGAAATTACATGATGCTTCTCTGCGGTCTACGTGACCTTAAGGGAGAACACAAGTAAACATAACCTTTTAATCAAACCCAGAGTTACTCATTATTGTGGACACGAGCTGCCGCTGTTATTATTACTTCGTATTTTTTTTTTCCTCACTTTCAAAATTTCACTGTTCTGTTGTTTATTTCTCTGCCACAGTTGTATGGTAAGTAGAGGAAATATTGTACCCTACCAAGATAGTTTGGAGAGATTTCACTGTAAGAATGTATTTGCTCCAGAAACCCGTAGAAGAAACATCTTTAAAATTAGATATTTATATGTGAGTGCGTGTCTATGCGATCACCATAACTGCAAAACCAAAAGTCAGATGAGCAACTGATTTCGTACTTATGGTTAGGTTTTAGGGTTAAGAAGCTAAGGCGGAAGGTGCAGAATAGCAGCGGTGTCTAACGCAGTGATGTCTCTTTGGAGACGCTTATGTAAGTAGCTGCTATTCCCCACTCCACTCCTTCAGTCGGATGGTGAGTCAGCTCTTGCCTGTGACGTGTAAAACACACAGTCAGTATCCAGTGACTGCCCAAACAGCCGATTCCATGGCAGTTTCTAAGTCATAACTTCAATTTTTTTGGGAATGTCCTTAGAAGATCTTTTCATTCTGGATGACTTTTGCATAAATAGTAAACAGTAACAGATAGAGAGAGAGAGTCTTACTAAATAAAAATGTGGATCTCGTTAAAACACAGAATTTATTTCAAATAGGCTTTTCTGCCTGTGTGAACCATTTCCGAGATACTTTTTATTATTTGTGTGAATTGTCAATACTTATACGTTTCTTAAATTGGGCAATGTTATTCGTTTTTATTCCTTGGCCTTGCAAAGGACGGAATTTCAAGGGCATCGCACAACAACCAGCTCTTAAAACATTTCACTATCGCTTAAAGCCTACTGTATTCCCATATTGCCCTTGCACCTACTAGAAAATTACCTAAGACATTTTCTGAAAACGCTTATGTCGGTTAAAATGAAGCAGATAAGAAATCAACATTTGTATAACAGTGAGCTTAGCTCTACAAACATTTGCGGACAGAGTTTCTCCAAATTGAACTATACTAATGGTCTGTATCGCAATGGGCTACGCGACGATCATTGGGTACATCCACTAAGGCTATGCACTTCGACCTTGTCGCCAAATAATAATAGACGTCTTAAACGTAAGCAGTACCAAATAAGTCACTAATGAACAGATGTTTATCGCATAAGATTTGAAAGTGTTTCGTAAATTAAATGTAACGTACATCTAACCAAACCGCCACTGCAACACAATGCATGTCAGAGTGTTAAAAGAGTGGCACGTTCATCTCTCATCAAGGCGCTCCGGGTTCGATCCCAGGGACACGCACGTGGTTTTCGTGTTGGACGAAGTTGCTTCCGGGCGGGTTTTATCTGGGTTATCCGGTTTCCTCCACCACTCATTCCACCAAATGTTCCATCATAACCTTTCCATTCATACATTTTGGTGCATTTCATATCATACTCTTCCTCACTCTCATAGCTGGTGCTGGTCTGATCACCCTCTTCCAGGTCTTCACTCTGTCCAATTCATAGCTTCCTCTGCTCCCTGACAGGCATCTGACCCTAGCCATAGGATTGTAAGTCCTAGGGTTTGTAAGTCCTCCTTATGGGGAGGGTAATCAGATGAAGAAATTCTAGCCTTCTCCATATGCGGTTACGGAAATTTATCTAATACCATTTAGTTTGAGATTATATGACTTATTCACAGGTATTTATTTCATTTAAATTTTGCAATGTAATATTTCCAGGTTTATTATTCAAAGTAACGTCATATTTGAAGACAGCTATATTTTGCAGTCGAATAGGCCAGCAATGGCTGTTAATTGATATGTTCATGTTATTGGCGTTAACACTGGTAATTCAATACAGCATTAATGATAGGTACCTTAAAGGTTTAGTAGGTAGTTTAAATAGGATACTCCACTCACCATTCTTAGTATTTTGTGGATAATTATTGGGGTTATAATTTTAATGTGCACCCCCTTTTATGGCAAATTAAAAATCCTCGGAAATATAAGTTATGTATAATTTTGTATCTATATGAGAAGGGAAGCATTCTTCAGGCATCTTTCCTCCCTCCCTATTTCTTACCTTTATCTCCTGTTTCCTCAGTTGTGCCCATACTCTCCTTTTCCCCCTGTTGTCTTTTACTATAGTTTTTTCAGTAATTTTCTAGAGCGCATTTTATCACATATAAGGGGTATGACTTTTGAGTTTCATTTCATGGTTTCGGATCAGTAGCAAATATTTAAGTAATTTCCAATTAACTTCTCCTCAGTTTGCAGTGAACGTGCGAATAGTAAGGTTATTAATTTTCAGGAAACGCGGTACTAAAAGGAAAGCTGCAACAATGGAAAATAATTGTGTATACGGCAAATCCTCTTTCCTCACTTTACCTAAATAAATACCCTCAACAATGGAAATGTGTGCATCTTTTTAATTTCACCGGAATGAGTAACCCGATATTCATGAATGAAAGTTTGGAGTATTACTAAAGTATACAATGCCGAAGGTGCCCAGTGTCCGATATTTTATTCTTGATCAGGAACTAGATCAAGACTCCATAAAAACTGTTGGAATGTTATACGATGTGCAATTTGCGCTTCAACATTTTTATTTCGTAGATGTAAAACACCAGCGAGACTGCAACATTTCCAGTTCTAAGGATCAAAAGAACAAGTTTCTTCAAACAGATAAATCGCAACAAGCATCATTACTAAATGCATTTGAATAGTGTATGTACTCTGGTAGCTCCTAAACCATGTAAATAACACAACAAACCATGTGAAATATCATTTATTGTATCTGTAGGCTGGTTTAGCATAATGTAATAAAACGGTACAGCGAACTTTACAATAATCCAGTGCTGGTTGCATGACTATTCCACCCACTAATTAAACCCAATTATTTTGTATGTCTCTAAAGTTTGAGTTAAACAATATAAAAATCTTACATTTGAGGGAGCAACGTCGGCAAATACAATTTTACAAATTATCAATCAATGAAAGGAAAAACACACAATTTAGCTATTGTATTTTTTTTCAGTAGTTCACTATAGCCTTAACCCTTAAATCGAATTGTCAACTACCAGGTTGACACCAGTACCTTCTTCCATAGCAAAGGGGGAAGATCATTGATGAGTACCACTGTTCCGTTTATCATGTTGCGATGTACATTTCTCCATTTGTATCGCTGTTGTATCTGATTTAGGTACTCCATTGGCCACATACTCCAGAATAACTGAGTCAGCTGCTAAACCAGCTTGTATCTAGACAAGTAGAAAGGATTTAGGTTTGATACTTAAATGACCATTAGGAGCTGCAAGTAAGGATGTAATAATTAAGAGATATCCAGGAGTTAACATGCTAAGGTTTTCGGGAACAATGTTATGGTAGTTCAAACAAGCTTCAACTTGACACAGCACTGTGTATAATCCTTCGTACGTCAAACATGCTAGGCTTACCGTTATTAATACTTACTGGCTCTACACCTGCTTCCCATAAACCTACCATTTGCATGAACTCGATGGTATAAAGTGGACATTTATGGATCTTTATGAATCTTGAACATGTTCCTTGAATTTGACATCATGCTTGATTCACCCCTACAAAGTTAGTTCCACTATCACTATAGATATTTCTACATTGTCCTCACGTTGCAGTAAATCTCGTCAAATCAGCATTAAATGCTTGAGATACCAAATCTGTAAACAACTCAATCTATTGTACAACCTTAATCACCAAGCGGACAAATAGCGCAATGCAGTATTTAGTCTTCGTTTTGCTTCTAATACGACCTTGCTTCATTAGAATATCGGTCCACCTGTGTTAGCAAATGGATGTGAAATTGTTACTCTATATTCTGATCCGTTAATTGCGCTGATGTAGTTGCCTTCAATTAAAACCATACCATACGTTTATTAACAATTTTCTTTAACATATCTCTTACACTGGTTATCCAATATCTTTGTGTAACTAAAACCGGTAGGACCGCCTCCGTAGCCAAGTGGTAGCGCGCCTGCCTCAGATGTGGAGGATCCGGGTTCCATCTCCGGTACCGGTATGTGGATTTTTCCCCGCTGGAAAGTCTGACATGGGGTGCACTCAGCCTCGTTTTGTTCCGGAGGGGCCAATCGAGGAGCTACTTAAAGAAGTAGCGACCCCAGGGTGCGAAGCATGCTTAACTGGCCGGGTAGGCTTGGGGCGCTAACCACGTCCCACCCACATGACACTTATAGTGGGCAGAGGTGGGGGATGCAGCGGTAGGGTGGTAAGCCATGGCCCGTACGGGCTGTTGCGCCAGGGGTAAAGACAGTAGTAACTGTCCACTAACGTATGTACTATCTTTCACAAAAGTAAATACCTACCTTCAGGCGTGCTTGCATAGATGGTATGAGAATTAAATTAGTCATCTGCTCCCCTTGCTGTTCAAAGGACGTGACAGCTATGTCACCTCAGCTCACTCACCTCACAGTTTTAAACAGCAATATTTCACAATCCTTCTACATCAACGTTCAAACATTGCAAATTTAACTTCAGTGCATCTGCAGAAAAAGGTCTTCTTATGGTGTTTTATTAAATTGTGGAGTAGAACTAAAATGATTCCAGTGTTGGTTGCTACACTTAGAGACATGAGTTTAATCAGCGAGACGCAGTTCGTGCGTTGCCTATAGTGCAACTGGCTAAGGTATGTTCGTTCAAATCTACAGTGGTGAGAAACGTGGAGGGTTTGACTACTAAGTTACTATTAGTGAACTATAATACCTATCAGATAATATCACATCTTATGTTTAGATATCACTGACCGTATAAATCATCACAAGTGCTACGAACTTTCCGCCTTGCAGTGAAATTAGCTGCCAAGTTAGTGGCAACAACCTTAATATCATCTGATACAGCACGAATGCCCAAGTGAAGAATGGCCGAGAGATCTAGTCGCTGACCGTGGAATTAAGAAATTCCAGCTGCCGGGGGTTCGATCCCTGCCATTCGCATGTTTATTTTCTGAAATACAAAATTAACGAACTTATTTAATTCTCTACAGCTTTTTATCAGGAATGGAGAATTGGAAGAAGGCACACTGCGAGAAATTGAGATGGGTTGATGGGAACATGGCAACATTGTGTAGTGCTTGGAAATAAACGACATGGCAACCTTGCTAGGCGCAAAGGTTGCTTCCGCTGAAGTAATCTACAACTGCATTCTGTTCTGTTTAATGTATCACTAATTACACTATTCCCTGGCATCCAGATCTTGTAACAATGCATTTTATGACCATTAAAACCGTAGTTTGCACTCTTATGCGCTTATATATTTTAATATGGTGGTGGTCTACGAAATTTATAGAGATACCTTTGATTGTGAATATTTAAAGGTACATATTAACTTCGGGAGGCATGATTGACAGTTTAGGTAGACGTGTTTCCTGCTTTATTTTCAGCAATTGCAATTAATATCTTATAAAGCATGCAGTTTTAAAATAATTGCAATCATACTGCAGCATTCATAGGACGGCGGGAAAGTTACAACGCTATGCGGAATAAAAATATGTAAAGAAATAGATTTGATTAGTTTGTATAATGTTATGTTTCACACGGGTTATATCAATAATGATCATCCCGTTAAGAAAGAAACAATGAAAAGGGAAATAAAAAAGAAATAAAAAAAAATAATGCAGAGTGGGATCCGAACTAATGTTAGCTCACCACTGTAGATTTAAACAAACACGCCTTAGCCAGTTGCGCTGTAGGCAACATAGAAACTGATTGAAGTCACGCCTCGTAGTGTAGCACTCACAACTGAAATCATTTTAGTTCCAGTACACAATTTAAAAAACGCCGTAAGAACACCTTTTCTGCAGATGCACTGAAGTTAAATTTGCAATTTTTGCCCTTTAATGTAGAAGGATTGCTGAAATATATATTTTTAAAACTGTGAGGTGAGTGAGCTAAGAGGAGACATGGCTGCCACGTCCTTTGAACAGTAAGGGAAACACATGACTAATTTAATTCTCATACCATCTATGCAAATACGCCTGAGACTTAGGTGACCCTTCGCGCAGGTTTAGCTGAAGGTGGGTATTTACCTTTGTGAAAGATTGTCTCTTCTATTATGAGTCTTGTCACATTGTTTTATGACGGAAGAATTATAGGATGGTTCTGTTCAAGCTCTAATAATGGATTCTTCAAACGACCACCCACCTAGAGCAATGAATGGGTTTAATGCTGTCAATGAAACTCTGTTTGAAACTCTATTGTTCTTCCTTAAGTCTTGTTTGTATGAATGTGTCTGAACTACTGTCAGCAGAACTATAGCTGTCGCATTCAATTCCTGTATAATTAAACCACTTGTTATCTTGTTAGCAGGGCTCCTGCCATTATTGATATTTAATGCAGAATGCAAATATTCTTCTATTTTCAACCATGATGAACTGGAGTGTAACTGACCGTTATTAGTTTTCACATTAACATGACTAGAGTAGTAGTTTCTTTAGGATGTTTTATTTCTTCAGTATAGAACTTTCAGATTATTCTTTAACAATTTAGCAGAGCGTTCGTAAGTTGCTTTACTAAGCCATTCAGGCCCTTGACACAATAAGTTAGCTTTCTTTAAAATCTGAAGATTTGCTTCTCGTGAAATTAAAATCAGCAGGATTACTTTTTGAATTTAAGTTTCTAATCTGTAACGTTAATTCTTGGATCTCTGTGGCTCTAGTTCCAAAGAACGGATTCCAATAAGAGAATTTTGACTGAAATCACGCTAAGACCATTGTAGAATCAGTCCATAAAATTATTTTCAGCTTTTTTTTTATCTTCATAGCCTTTACAGTGACTTGGTCGTATTTGGGCTAAAAGAAGTGCTCCACATAGTTCCAACCTTCAAATTCCTGAACAGTTCCGGTGTATTACTAGTCTCAGACTTTGTTAACTCCAATATTGTGTTTAGGATATGAAGGTTACCTGTTGTAAATAACTACTAAACCGTCGCTTCTACCCAACCCCCACTCCTTTCTGGCTTAGTTTATTCCCCCTTCCCTTTTTCCTTCGCTCTTGAGCCTGGAAGCGACCTGTATTCACAGGTTCATGGTTGAATGCTAGGCTTTTGGCATCAAACTAATACGTACTTCTTCACTGTCGTTGATAACCTAGAGCTGATCTCTGTTCATAGGTTAAAGCGCGCGCGTGTATGTATGTTTTGTGTGTCGCACGCGCTGTACTGAATTTATTGGACTGATGTGCAATATATATGAAAAGG
The DNA here is from genome assembly GCA_030765045.1 of Tenodera sinensis. Taxonomy (NCBI): domain Eukaryota; kingdom Metazoa; phylum Arthropoda; class Insecta; order Mantodea; family Mantidae; genus Tenodera; species Tenodera sinensis. The sequence goes on along the minus strand of CM060962.1, from coordinate 234,478,976 downwards.
AGGCTTTGCGGACATTAAACAAAAGAAAACACAGTAAGAAGCCAAAAGAATGGGCAGGTTTCTGCGCACCAGACTGTAGTAAAAATATTTTGAAGGAGAGAAATATAGTAACGCAGGGGATAAAATAGGATGAAGTAGCTGAAGAGGAGGAGAATGCATAATAGAGTGAAGAAACCTTGATGTCGCAGCACCTAGTTAAACACGCACGGTGAACCGACATTACATCGACGATGATTAAACGAAAGCAGACATTCTTTAATGTGTAGTCTTGCATGGTCTTTACAAGAGGGTAAGTTGAGCTAATGAGCGGTGTTACACTGGTCGGATTCCGCCCACAAAGGAAGTAAATAAAAGAAACAAAGACATTTTAAGCAAAGGCCGTTTTTACAAGCCTCAGCAAAATGTTTGAGCTCTGATTTTTCCACTGTAAGAAAGAAAGAGTTAATTAGGCAACTCTATCTCTTTGGGATTCAAGTAAAAAATCCTGACAGCAACAAGTTACATCACAGACAAATGAACGAACGCAGTGTTTGTCTGCCAACATCTGAAACCGAACCTTTATGGAAGAATTTCCCCTTCTTATACGCCCTCCGTCATTCTACAAGTGTACAGACATTTTCAGAAACAATCAGACGAGGTAAACCAACTGAGTCCTTGCACTGAGTCCTTAGGTATTTTGGCGTTTAACGTCGCGTTGAACTTGTGGGTCACTTCGCGACGGCTACGCTAGGTTTATGAGCTCACTGGAGTTAATGTATGTCAGACAGCTAGCCTGAGTTGCGTAATCCTCTTCCTGTGCTGTTTGCTTGAAAAATTTGCTGACAGATGACCTTAATTATTGTACAGTCGTCTTCTATTATCATCTATTGTTACTTCTGGCAGACTGTGGAATTTGGGATCGGGGAACTACTGGCTGTTCTTATGAGCACACAAGTAGTTATATTGTTGCACATATGTTCTTTGCGTAGTTGACCTCATGAACACAGAGCACAAATAGTAATCTTAATCGAATTTCTGATTGTCTCTAGGGGCATTTACAAGGCGGGTCTTCTGATATGGGTCTCCACCAGTTTGAAAGGGGACACGTTACCTCCTCTCTCTTCCAGTTGAGGGAGGTGGCTATACCTATTCGTAATGCCAATGAGTTGACAAAACCGGCGTAAGTATGCTCTATTGGTTCGATACAGAACACAAGGGGTGAGACGCACATGTAAGGTAATAGTATCAGCCAATAAAATAGCTCTACCCCATCCTCCGTTCCACCATGCCCACTGACCTAAACCTACTCATTTACCGGGCAATCATCCCACCACTGATCTTGTATGGCTGCGAAGCCTGGGGATCGGCGGCACCCTCCACCATGCGCAAACTGCAGACTGTGCAGAACAGGGTGTTAAGAACAATACATGATACCGGGCGTAGATTCCCGTCTTACATCCTTCAGAACCACTCCGGACTACCCTACATCATGGACTTGGTGAGGGAGCGATTCCGGACCATGTACACCAAACTGAGTTCCCACACCAACCAACTGGTACGGGCACTAGGTCAATACGACCACAGAACACCTCGTAGAAGGAAAAGTTACCGCCTACCTAAGGACGCCCTTGGGTAACGGTAATGCCTCTCCCATCTTCTAATACTTACTCATCCCAACACATATTCCTGCCCCCTTCCTGCATCCAAACTTAGGTATGCAGGAAGAAACCATGCCCACAGACACAAAAGCTTGAAAACATTTTGAACACTTTATACTCGTATGATACACAGATAGGCCGCCTCCGTAGCGCAGCTGGAGGCGCTTGCCTGTAGCGCGGAGGACCCGGGTTCGATCCCCGGTACCAGCATGGGGATTTTATCCCCTCTGGGAGGTCTGGCACGGGGTGCACTCAGCCTCGTTGGGTCCCGGGGGGACCAATTTTGGAGCTACTTGATGGAGAAGTGGCGGCCTCAGGTCGAGAAGACCGCATAACTGGCCGGGAGGGCTCGGGGCGCTGACCACGTCCCACCCTCCAGTACTGCACCTCACCAATGACGCCTGTAGTGGGCAGAGGTGGGGGACGCAGCGGCTGGGCGGTAGGCCTTGGCCCTTCGTGGGCTGTCGCGCGGGGTTTACATTTTTTACATGATACACAGATAAAGTCGCATTAAGCAGCTACTTGTTGTGCAGATAAACATACCGTACAGGAGAACCAGTACGACCTGTTATCGAATGCTGGAATGCTGGAAAGCATGACGTACAAAGGTGTCCACAAACGGCGAGGAATGTGGTGTCCGCAAGAAGGCAGTGCTGATTCCTTTCCGTGGTGTCTGTACCATTTGCTTAGTCAACTTGTTGATAGATGTCCTTAGATACATACTCACCAGCCTGGGTCATCTATTTTTATTTCCAATTTTACCAATACTTTTTTGAAGTTGACTTTTAAGACTTTCTTCATATTGCATATCAGTAGGACAAGTATGTCCTTTATTATCTGAAGATGATTCACTCTATTTACGCAAACAAGTGTCAGCTGGGTGCTTTCTTACTTAGCGAAACTGGGAATAAATTCTAGTTGGTAATGCCAACTACCCGTATTAAATTCACACATATACATTATGCATGATACCAGACGTATTCGGAAATGATTTACAAAAATAGTTTTCATACCTTAGTAATAAAAATGCTTCAATGTACCTACATGGGATGTCTCAACACATTTCCCATATACCTCAATACACTGCTCACGGGGTGCACTCAGCCCCGTTAGTCCTGTGGGGACCAATTGAGGAGCTACTTGATGGAGAAGTAGCGGCCCCAGATCGTGAAGACCGCATAACTGGCTGGGAGGGCTCGGGACGCTGACCATGTACCACCCTCCAGTACTGCACTCCACCAATGACGCCTGTAGTGGGTCGAGGTGGGGGATGCAGCGGCTGGGCGGTAAGGCTTGGCTCTTCATGGGCTGTAGTGTCGGGGCTTAAAATTCACTGGTGCCACCTTCCTAGGAACTCCATTATTACGTTAGGGAACCGTTGTTTGGGGTTACTACGCACCTAATCGTGGCCAGCTGCCTGCAATTCCTTATTATTGCCGAAATTTTTCCTTTCAGCGAGTCCTTCTTGTAATGGAACAAACTTTCTTCTCAGGTGTGTTGTTGTGATTCGTCACCATTTTCTCCAGAAAATCTGGACCTTCATTTTCCATTTCTAATAGTCGACAACACACTTCAACTCTGCTCTCCTTCAGGAAACCTTGATATCGAGATATCCCAAATACATGTTTTGGGTGCCCCTGAATAAAAGATAGTTTTATAAACAAATACACGGGCGCGCACGTATGTGTATGTGTGTTTGAACCACATAACTAAAAAACAAACAGTCGGATGGATACCAAACTTCGTATTTATGCACATTTCAAGTATGCAAAATGAAAATTTCCAAGAACGTTACGGCATCCGAAACTATCCTTTACATGGAACATTTGTCAAAATCTTATTTTGAAAATTTCGTTTTCAAAAAATTGGTTCTAATAATTTTGATTAAAATATGGTGATAAAGGGTGCGGCGCACAACAAAGGTAGACGAGGCCAAGCTACTTCATACCCCATACTAGGTGCGGTGCATATCAAAGGCGCTCACGGTCAAGCTTCCCCACACCACTCACACGCGTAAACAGTGACTAACAACAATCAAGTGGCAACACAAAGGGTTTCTATAAACTTCGAGCGGTATCCGGCGGCCACGTGTTTGTGAAAGTCGAGAAAGGTCCATGTTACGTCATTCTCGCTACATAAGGAGGCGAGGAAACAGTAGAAGAGTTACAGACATGAGTTGGTCGGTGCGTTAGTACATGCGAGAGCTCTGTGTGTGTGGGGGGGGGGGGCTGGGGGTGGTACTGTCCTCGTGAAAGGTACGTCGCACTGAAGTGAAGACGTTTTGACGAGCGTCGTGTGATTGTATCTTTGGAGTTAGTGTATGAAAGACAGAGAAGGTGAAGAAAGACAGTGAAAGGACTGAGTCAAGGTTACGAGAAGACAACTATGAGTTGTCATGAAGTCATGAAGGACTGAAGACTGTGTTAGCATCAGTAAAAGATAACTATGAATTTTTGCAAACGTTTTGGAGGAGAGTAAAATACAAGGAAAAAAATAACTAGACTGGACAGTTATCATTTTCTCAGAATATGATATACTGTGCTTTTGAAATGGGAAGCGTTCTGCTCTGCAGCCAATGAGATACGTTTACATGCACACGTTGCAAGCTCATTACCCCCACTCTTCATATTTCTTGGTGCGCGTAAAGCCCCACTTAAGGGGAAAGCAATATGGCAACACAGCAGGAATCCGATTGGTTACCGGCCTGGAGACACTCAAGGACAAACTCCTTCCCTTTTGAAAAGCACAGTAGAGGTATTTACATGACATGTATCTTGAATTTTCTGGGAATAAACTATCAATTTGTCTTCATTCGAAAGGAGAATTTTGTAGAACTATTAGATATTTAGTGATAGACGAAAACGAAGTGTACAAAAACGCAGATAGATCTCTTTAACATTCACAATTTATTTTAAATATCGTTTTTGGTGCCATAAATCATTTCCGAGATATTCGTTATTTGTGATACGAACTGTTTCATACTTTGTCCTTTCGATATTCTATTATTTCTCGGTAATACATAGAAACATGGATTTTTAAGATCAGTATACCGGGTGGAGAGCACTGCTTCGGTTATACGTTAACCATGAACTCTACATTTGGAGTGCAGCAAATATGTCCAATACAATAATTATCAATAAAGAACCGTTTCGCAGAAAAAAAGTAATTTGTATGAAATATTTAAAATATTTGGAACCATTTACTATCTTAATGGATGGTTTATTATTTCACTAACTGTCGCGCAAACACTGTCAACATTGTTCTAATGCATTCCTACCTTAATTCGAATGAATTTAGTCAAAATTTAATGTTAACCTGACTTTACCAAATCTCTCTTAGAAATAAACTTTGTAACACAATGTATGGGCGACGGTGAAGTAATAAACAATTGATATCCATCCATTAAGAAGCTAGACGACTCCAAATTATTTGACACAGGTTATTTTTTTTTTTCGGCGAAACGGCTCCCTATAGACAGTAATTGTATTGGACATACTTGTTACACTTATCATGTAGAATCCCTGGTTTACATATGACCGAAGCAGTACCTTCCACCCTGTATATATATATATATATTGTAATATTGCAAAATATTTGATTATCCCTGTTCTCTTTGTAGCTAAACATAACGTGTAATATAGCTGTTTCTACAAAGTTTTATCCCAATTAAAATTATAGAAAAATAAACTTCATAAGACTACTAGTTGATATACTGCTAATAAATGATAGAACAGAGAAAGTCTGTGAATGTAACACAAACTTCTTCTGGCTATTGAAAGATAAAATGGATTTCAAATCAATACAATAGCGAACAGCTCTTAAAAGGTTTTACTATCACTTACAGTCCACTTTGAAGTATGATCTTGTGCAGAGTATGAAGAGTTACAGAGAGCATCCCTGGCATGCAACGCCGAGACTCCCTTCGACACTTACATGTCTGAAAAACAGGCAAGCAGATGAAAGGTGAATTAAAATGGAGCGACAGGACATTTGTGGCATATAAGTAACCTTCCCAGCATTTACCTAGCAACGCGGGGAAACCCCGGGAAAACCCGTGGGTCAGGAACGTCGGCCGCGGGGATCGAACCCACGACTTCCCGAATGGGAGTCACAAACCCTGCCCTCTGTGCCACTTCGTTCGGTTAAACCTTACTCATTCCCCTATTCAGACATTTTACCTACAAATAATGTGTAATAAAATAATTTCTACCCATGCTTCTTACTTTCTTTACCACGTAAGTAGGGAAGTATTGTATTCGATCCAAAATTTCGGTGTCGAGTTTTCACCGTAAATATATGCTTTGAGGCCCCCTGAACAGCAAATAAATCATTTTCAGAAAAAGGTTCTTGTGTGTGAGCCCGTGTGTGTGTGTGTGTGTGTGTGTGTGTGTGTGTGTGTGTGTGTGTCTATGTGGTCTGTGTGTGTCTGTGTTCCCTTTGAGCAGCATAACTCAAAAACGAAGGGTCGGTTAGAAGTTCGTATTTTGGTTTAATATCTTTCAAGGATGCAACACAAACATTTTGAAAAAAATTCTCCAACCCAAAGTTGGAAAAGTTGGAAAAGTTTCCCAAATTGATTATTTTCTCAATAATGGCTCCCACGATTTTGATTAAAATGCCATATTTTCAAGATATATTTATGGCAAATTAAATGTACATTTTGAATTCCCTGGCTATAGTCCATGTAGTCCTGTTTTTTCTTGATGACTTTTGCATAACTGGTAAAATGTAAGAGATAGACCAAATCTTACCCAGGAAAGAAAGAAAGAAAAAAAAAAAAAAAAAAAACCTAAATAAATTTGTTCACCGCAATTACGTTGCGTGGTAAAATAGATTGCATAAAAACCTTTTCCATGAAAAAATACTTAGAAATGCCAATTTTCATGGCGATCGGTTAACCGGTTTTGGAGATTCCTCACTCTTCAACATACAATATGTATTGACTTTGGTATGTATGTGGTTGATAAACGATAGAAAATAACATGTGAATTGTTACGTAAATCGAAAGTGAGCAGAGGAAATAGCATGAATGTGATACGTTGTATTCCTATTTCAAACATATAGTCGGGGCGAGCTGTAACACATAAACTAATATAGCTTGGTCAACGTTCTGATAGCTCTGGAAGAGGACTTTAAACGCATTAACAGATAAATAATGGTGAAAATAAGTCTTAGAGTAATTGTAACTGTTACGCTTAAAGTCGCGTTTTTTCAGGAATTACACCTATATAGATAAACTTAGAAAGCAAAACCCTATCTGAGTATAACATTTGATTGAAATCGTTATAACCGTTTCCAAGTTGTGCGGAATATATTTACAAATACAAGAATTGCTCATTTAAATATGTAAGATTCTTCTTCTTCTTCTTCTTCTTCTTCTTCTTCTTATTATTATTATTATTATTATTATTATTATTATTATTATTATTATTATTATTATTAATTACAATTAATTATAATAGTAATAATAATAACAACAACAATAACAATAATAATATCTAATAATAATAATGATAATAATAATAATGATAATAATAATAATAATAATAATAATAATAATAATAATAATAATAATAATAATAATAATAATAATACTAATACTAATAATAATAATAATAATAATAATAATAATCATAATAATAATCATAATAATAATCATAATAATAATCATAATAATAATCATAATAATAATAATAATAATAATAATAATAATAATAATAATAATAATAATAATAATAATAATAATAATAATAATAATAATAATAATAATAAGAAGAAGAAGAAGAAGAAGAAGAAGAAGAAGAAGAAGAAGAAGAAGAAGAAGAAGAAGAAGAAAAAGAAGCTCAGTTACGAAAATCAGTCACTGAGAAGCCATTCAGCCATCATCTGTTTAGATAATAAGGAATGAGTGCTATTAGTTAACGGCACAGGTGTTCAGAAGAACTCATGGGTACCTACTTCAAATTTTACAATAGCAGTCTGAGTGGTACAGAGATCGAGAAAACCTGACCAAAACCTTAAATTAAAATCTTGTTTCAAGCCATTACCCAGTGTGCAAAGCCAGAGTCAGTTACCGATGTATCTCAATATAATAGTTTAGTCTTAAAATTTCTATCACTCAGTCCTACAGGTACCTCTAAAGTGAAATGTTGGTTAAGAACCTTAATTATCCATATGTTTAAAGTAACTGTGAAGTTCCATGACTCTAATATGCACTATTTTGTTTATATCAACAAATTATTACTTTACTGTACCATTGATATTCCCTCTTGCTATGCAATGGGTGAACTGGCGGCCTTTGTCTTTGGAACGTACTGACTTTCGTCAGTGGTATTAACTCGTATACAGTTTATTTAAGCTTTGTACATTAGATCATACATACACTCACACATGCACGCACACCCACACACACAAACACACACACATACATACATTCACACTCTTGTTCACATTTCCATATTCTGGGAAGGATAAGGAATAGTCATACCTAGAGAAACATTTCCATCCCCGCCGGAATCATACCCGGAACAGGCAGGCAGGTGGTTTACCGACTGAGTTACGGAGCCAGCTCGAATTGGTTTTATTTCAATGTACTGCTTGATAAGTTAAATAACCATGGAAGTAGGTCACTGCAAAATGTTGATGTATTTTTACTTTTACTACGTATAGTTAGTAGGGGAAGTATTGCATTCGACCCAAAAATTCAATGTCGAGGTTTCATGATAAACATATGTTTTGAGGCTCTTGAAAACCCCCCCCCCCCAAAAAAAAAATCATTTTTAGGGAAAGGTTCGTTTGTGTGTCTGTGTGGCCTGTGTGTGCGTCTGTGCATAGCGAAAAGTCAGTTAAAAATCAAAATAAATATTTAGGTTTAATATCTTTCAAGGACGTGACACGAAGGTTTTTGAGAAAATACGTTGATCTTAAAATGCCCTTTACATAGAAACCTTTTAGAAAACTTTGATTTTCTCAAAAATGGCTATAACAACTTTGATTAAAATGCTGTGTTTCGAACATTTTTATGACAAATGAAGTGCATATTTTGAATTTTCTGGCTATAGCCCATGTAGTACTGTTTACTCTTATTTTTGCATAAGTGATAAACCATAAGAGATAGACCAAATCTTACTATTAAAATATTGTTCATAGATCTCGTTAAAACACAATTTGTGTTACCTTATCTGTTTTGTGAAGTGAACCATTTCGGAGACATTTCTTGTTATTTGTCAGAATTTTACAATACTTTTACACATTCTCAAATGGGAGGCCGTTATTCATCTTTTTATCTCTTGGTCGTGCAAAAAGAATGGAATTTCAATGCCATCTTACAAAACTGACTATTGCTTAAAGGCTTCTGTATTCCCCTTGCCACTACTAGAAAATTAGCAGTGATTAATTTCTATAAAGCTTTATCTCGATTTACATGAAGTAGATAGAGGAATAAGTGTTTGGAAGAATAGTTTGTTTGAGAGTAGAGAAAATCATGTAAGTGCTACACATCGTATTTTTTGTTTTTAATTTCTAATAGAGTTTTAATTTTACTACCAGCGTATGCTGCTGAGGTTTCTTTTATCAAATGTAGTTCAACTCTTCTTTTAAAATCACTAAATGAAGTTATTTTTGCTCATTTTCTCGAAAATAAATTATTACGGATGTCCAAGATGGTGACATAAGGATATAAACAAGTACCGAGAGCACGGCTGTCCAAAATGTTCAAATAGGACTGTATAAAAGACGTTTCTTCTCCGGCTGCTGGTCTCAAGCGGCCTAAACATTTCCATCCCAAGAGAGCCAACTACCCTGGAATATAAGGGAAAGACGTTAATCCGAGCACAGTCTCCTGAAAGTGATACAGTGTTAGAAGATGAATTGATGTGTAGCTAGTGTAAATGTAAAACATAACTAAAAACATTGATTATGGAACATTTGCATACCTCTTTTTTAATTAAATTATTGTTGCGTCTGGTAGGATTAAGTTATATGTACTGCCTCATTGTGCCTTTAGGTGAAGGGAAAGCTTTCTCAGTAAAATTCAGAATTTTGTTTGAGGAGACTAATATTGTCACCGCCGATAGGACCGTTTTGCGTCCCCCTGCGATCGAATAGTGAACGAGTTGATATCCAAGTTCGCAATTAACATCCGTGTTGATGTAGGTGCTTCGCTAAACCATTCCACCATCGCGCAGACAGGTCAGTCAGACTTAGTTGATGAAGGTTGATATGGCAAGCGAAAAGGGCAAGAAACTGTTGGTCATAGACAGTTTTGCATATCACATAAGCGAAATAAAACTGTTGCAGTGTACCTGCGAAATTTGCTCATAAATCAAAATGTAAGCTTTACCGCCAAATAAAACTTTCAAAATCGTACTCAGGAATAAAGTAGCTATCGATTGCACTGTTTTATTCATTTTCTCGAGCGGCCCATTTTCCACATAATAATTATAATTTAGTTTGAATAAGGAAAACTATTAATGCTACTGGATTATGCAGAATTCAAAATTTGCCGAATAATGTGCCACAATTACATGAAGCACTGACAATTCCGCACAAACAGGGGAGAATTTTTTTATTTATGCACGACTCTGAAAAGAATATTGTGAGTTCCTCATGTCAAATCATGTTTAAATTTTCTGAAACCGCCAAGAGTTTTATTTGTAGATGGGACTTTCAAGAATTGCCCTAAGCTGCTGTCAACGTGACAATCATCACGAGAATATTCGAGAAGTGTCCGGCGGTCAGCGTATGCCATTAAATAACATTACAATTTCTTCTAATTTGAGAACATGGTGTAACACAGTATAAGGCACCAAGTCATTTCCTATGGAATCACGAGGGCATTATGAGGCAAGCTAAAGAAACCAAAGTCTACAATACCATATTTGGTCATTTCCTGAGTGGAGGCGTTTACTATCTTATATAAGACCTCCATAATACAAAGTAGCTGGAGTAGTGATGGACAAGAGAGCGGGATTATGCTGGAGGCTCTGCCGAGCATAGGGTTCCAAGTATGGAAGTGGCATATAACCTTAAATCTGCCTAAGGTCATTTCTAAGCAAATATTTATACTCGTTTTAGGTAGAATGGCTTGCTTGCCCTTTCAGTTTCATCAAATCTTGTTATTGTTAAACACATAATTGGTCATTATGAGTAATTCACCTAACACCCATCAATCCTGCCACATTCCCAAAGTAACGACTTTCATTCCCCTTACAATTTAAGTCGTTACAGTGTTTGTAGAAGCTCGAGGAAGGTCCGTGTTAGGTCTTCCTCGCTATATAAGGAGACGAGGCTTACAGCCATGAGTCCTCGGGAGTCAGTCAGCTTTTAGTTTTAATGTGTGTGTGCGCGCGTGCGTATGTGTGTGTCAATCCATGGCCTCGGAGAGTACCACATTGACCCCGGGAAACATACAAAAGCCTTAGACTTGTGCATGATAGAAACTGAATAAATAACCCAAGAAAAAAAGAACACCCTGCCCCTTACCTGACTGGAAAAGTTGAGAGCACCTCCCACTGGGGGCGAAAACCTCTTAGCGAATCCTAAACCAAGGAAAAATGTCCCTCCCAACAAAACCACCACATTACCACCATTCCTTATTGCATCAACCTCATTCTACCAATATAGGAGCCAGTTCTGGTATGGTTCTTGTCGAGAGGCTCTACCACGGTGGAATCACCTCTCATGACCCCCTCCATAAGAACTGTGTATCAGCTGTTAAGTACGGTCACGTCGAAAGGAAGATGTGGGAGCAGTTTATGAATGCCGAGTAACCATATCGTTAAAGTCAGCTGTTTGAGAGACAGAGAAAGTGAAGAAAGACGGAGTGAGTCAAGGTTATGAAAGGAAAACAGTTGTGAGTTGTAATATCACAAAAGATTGTAGACTGTGTTAACGTCAGCAAAAGAGAACTTGAATTTGTGCAAAATCTTTGGAAGAAAATAAAGTAAGAAAGCGTAAGTGAACTCGACTTTTGTCATTTTATCACAGTATTACATGTTCAGACCTTATGTATCTATAAGGCAATCGTTCAACAGTACAATCTATGCTTGTGTTTTAAGACAGCATATTTGAACCCACTGTTACTTAATAAATTCCTTTATTCATTGTAACATTGTGAAATATACGGTCACCAGCGTTACTACGGTACTTTATTGTGTTCTCTGCCAATTTCCATTTCCATGCGAATGTCATGGATACTGCATCTCTCAGTTGTGTACTTTTATTGGTTTACTTACATATTTCTTTTTTGTTACCATGTGATATTACTTTGGAGTTTTCTCTGCGTAGTTCATACAGAAGCCATCGCGTCCAGTCTGTATCTCATGGGAGAATACTGCGAACAGACAATATTTTCGTTTGATAAGTTTCTACTTTTGTGGTATCTTCCATTCGAATGGAAATCATGACCCATTTTTTTGACTTCAGTTTTATTGTAGAATGCTGCTTCGTTCCTGAAATATTTCTGGTTTGCCATTATAGTTAGGTTCTTGGAAAATAAGCCTGACGCTTTTGTTTTTATCAATCTACAAGAAAATATTGCCCACCTGTGCTCTCTGCTGGTTAGCATGCTGGCATCAAAATAAGGAGAAACCATTCTTAATTACAATTAGTCCCTCTCCTTCCTAGAGCTATAAGTAGTGACCGGATGCTAGGCATTTAAATAATTCAAAATACTCAGACAAAAAGGCAGTTATCAAATGCAAAAATAGAAAAGCAAACTAGGCACTAAAACCGTACAACTAGGTGCTAAAATCTTAACAACTACAAGCAAAAACATACAACACATAAGAAAAATGATCACTATTTGGATTTTTCTTGCTACCAATTGAAATAAAACATTTAAATCAAGCAGTATTTAATCAAATTTACGTACCTGATGCATGTAAATTAACATACAAACCACATAATATTAACACGTAACAGTGGGATCTAACCAAAACGCTGTATGTACCTGTTAGTAATGTCGTTAATGCATCAATTTTAATACATAATACTTTTTGTCAATCATTAACAAATACTCATTTGATTACACATAAAGACGAGATACTCTTTCAAATTTTCCACCTTTAAGTTATGTCTCCTATCAGATAGTACATTTATGAGCACTGAAAACGACCTTTCCACTTCCCCTGATGTTATTGGAGCGTACTTGAAGATCGCAATATTTTGTGGATCAATACCACTTGTACTGTTTTCACAGCTAAGAATCTTAATTGTTGAATGCCCTATTCTCTTTAAGAATGTGCCTGCGATGCCATAGTAGTAAAAGCGGGCGTTTAACACTACAAAATAAAACAATCTTGAAGAATGCGCACCCATTAGAAATGCTTTTGGTTGATCTTTGTTTGACTTTTTACAAACAGCTGATTTGTATTTTGCGCTTTACACATGTTACGAAACGTGGTACCTTTTTACACAGTTTACTGTTGTTTCACACGCTTTGCAAACAATAGTTCCCTACCGAGCTCTTTTACAAAATTATTGAGTTCTACTTTTAACAGTGCCGGTTCTTTAGGCATGATAAACTATTGTAAAAGCAAACAAAACACTGTCGCATCACTTGCAGAGATGAATATCTTCAGACAAATGCATTAGATGCGTCGCCATTTCATGCATCCGGCAGTAATTAAAAGCAAATTTAAGTAATGTATAACATGTCATGAACCCTTGAGATGCAAATTAAAATTATGTGAAGCAATTTATCAATTTCTTTCAATAAAATGGAGTGTTCTGCTAAAAAAACGGAAATAGGCATTTATAGGTATTATGTATTAAAATAGGCAAAATGGGTACATTCAAATTTATAAAAAAGAGCTCCTAGGGAAGTGAGTTGCACTAAAACTAAATCTTTTTAAGATATCTCTAGTGCTTAAGAATAGGCATTACGCCTAAATGGGTCTCTAGTTATCAGCAACAGCTATATAAAAACCAAACAACATAATACACAGGCATAGCAATTTTCAAGTATTAAAGTCACAACAAAAGCGAATTAAGTTGAATTGTTTGTTACTGGAATTTACGCAGTAACATCGTAGATAAAAATGCAACCCCAATCTTGTATAGTGTGTCGGCGTTTGTAGACGGCATTCAGCTACTGACCAGACCGTGTTTTACCTGCAGCCCCTGTTGTTTACTGCTGAGTTTAGCTAGTTTGAATGTAACTAACTTGAAGCCACCTGTTTAAGAGTTACTCTGACTGGTAACAAAATTAACATATTCGTAAACGCTGATCCACACTTTTCGAAGTCTAAGTAGCCCGTTTGAAATAAGGTGTTAATAGCGTATTTCACTTCCTATGAACCTTTATTAACCCTAGCAACGTAAGCTTTATCCCAGAACTTAAACTATCAACGGGGGGCGGGGGGAGGGGACGTTCTTTTTGACCACCACTGGTAACAAAATGCCTGAGCCATTTTTAAAACAATTTATTTTAAAATTGGGTATTATATCTTGTCATGTTTATAAAGGTAATATTTAACATTGTTTAACTATTACTTCCTAATTTTACATGAATCACATTACACCGAAGGGGCAGTACTTTATCATGACCTTGGCATTTTATCGTTCCTCAAAAAGACCAATAATGAAAACTTTGAAACAATTACGCAATTCAGTAGTACAAACAGTGATCGACAATAACTGTTAACTGTATGCGTTTAATCAAAAATTTGAAAGACAGAATTTAAAAAATTACAGAATGTGGGCACAAATAACCCCACTCCCTTGATAATGCTAGGTTTAATAGATATTTTCGACACTAGAGTGTTTGAAGTAAATTGGGTATTATATTTCACCTAATAATTTGATGTGAGATTTCATTGCAAATGCACCTTTTCTGATCTCCTATATCCAAAAAAGCATTTTATATTAAAGTTATCGTGGTGTGTGTGTGTGTATGTATGTGTGTGTGTGTGTGTGTGTGTGTGTGTGTGTGTGTGTGTGTGTGTGAACACGTAACTCAAAATGTAAAATCGTTCAAATACCGCATTTGGTATTATATTCAGAGTCTTCCAAGGATGCCCCACGAAGATATAAAAAATACCCCATCGTAAACTAACTTTAACTAATTTTTTGAAACTTTTTATTTTCTCAAATATGGCTCTAACCAGTTTGATTAAATATCCATATGTTTAAGATATTTTCATGACAAATGTATATCTTCAATTTTCTGGGAGGAGCCTCTTAAGTCCTCTTCATTCTGAATAACTTTTTCATAACCCGTAAACTCCGAGTGGCGAAATCTTAGTACAAAGAATGTAGATATCCTTAAAACATACAATGTATGTTACATATTTATTGTGGAGCTAACCCCTTATGAGATACCCCTTGTTATTTGCTTGAAGTTCAGATACTTATACGTTCCTTAAATGGGAAGTCATTAATCGCTTCTTACCTGCTGGTCGTGCGAAGAGAATGGAATTTCGAAGCCATCCATAGGGATCAGTTCTTTAAAAGGTTGACAGTCGCCTAAGCGCATTTTATTCCTCTATTCCCCATTGGGTCTGCAAGATAATACATATGTAATAAAAACATTTCTGCAAATGTGTATATTGATTAACATGCATTGGATTGGATTGCTTCAATGAGTTCACTAGTAACCATAAATGCCTGCTAATATTGAGCATGTCAAGAAAATGTAAAGTTCAGTTGCATATGTGTAGGTACATAAAAATTAGATTTGAATAATCAATATAAAACTACATTATACTCGTATATAGGCAATGTGAAAAACAAGGCAGGGATGATTCTGTAATTACGTACAGAAACAAAATCAAATACTTCCCCGCACTTATAAGACTAACACACATGCAGACACACACACACACACACACACACACACACAAACACACACACAAACACACGCACGCACGTACGCACGTACGCACACCAAGATATGGTCCAATCCAGCCGGCATTGGGATAAGTAGATGACCCTTCGTGCGTTAAAAGATCTGCAGAAATCACGGGGGTAAATCCAGTCAGTGACATGAGTGAACTTTGTTCTAGTTGTAAGAGAAGACGAGAGAAAGAGGAATTTCCCATCAACTGGCGTGTGTAGCGCGTGATAATAGAGAAGAACAATCACCTTCAACTTCACTTACAGCCTTCATCTTCCAGGGAAAAACTCCTTCCTGTATATGCTTCTATTGTCTAACATTACGGATTACACATTATAAATTGTCGTAACAAAATTCATGCAAACATGAGGGCACGTAATGTTTCATTGGCACTTCTGTTTTTCTTATTAATAGTAATGTTTTTTTATTACTATTTTACTTATTGTTATTATTGCTACTGTTACCATATTATTTACTTTTATTATTTGTTATTAATTTTATTATTTTATTATCATTAGTTTATTATTTTTAATTATTATTTCTCTTATTGTCATAATAAAAATTAGCTTTTATTATTATTATTATTATTATTATTATTATTATTATTATTATTATTATTATTATTATTATTATTATTATTATTATTATTATTATTATTATTATTATTATTATTATTATTATTATTATTACCAATCATCATTACTATCCCCATTATTATTTTTATTAGTTCTATTATTATTGCTAGTTATTGTTATTTTTCTACTTATTACTCTTACCAGAATCACTATTATTATCATAATTATTAGTTTTATTTTAATCAATTTTAGTATTATCATCTTCATTATTACATTAATTGTAATATTTTTGTTATTGTTATGGTTTATTATTGTACTATTATTTTCATCGTTATAATCATCATCAAAGGCTACTGTTACGCTGACTTCATTCTTGGAATAGGTGTTCAAAATGATGTCCTGTTGATTGATACAATGTCCCAGCAGTCCCCTTTTATCCATATCGACGTTTCTGAGACTGTGGGTGTGACAGATGCATATGCTTTAAAGATCCTTTGAAGGGTTTTGTTTAAAACGCAACATTCTTGAGCGTCTCCCAAAGAAATACTCTGATGGGGTTAGATGAGGAGATCTTGTTGGCCAAGGTATAGGGCCACCTAGGCCCATCCAGGATACAACTAACTATAATGGACCTTTCTTTACAGGTTCTTAGCAGTAAGGCGGTGCATCATCTCGTTTGAACCAGTTTTATTCAGCCATGGTAAGGGAACCTCATCAAGACAATCCTGAAGCTCACCTTGCAGTAATTCCAGATACTGTGGTCCTCTAAGTCTGACTTGAAGAAACACGACACCACCACCACCACCAGCACCAGCACCACCACCACAACCACCACCACCACCCCCCGACCACCACCATCACCACCACCACCACCCGACCACCACCACCCCGACCACCACCACCACCAACACCACCACCACCATCGCCACCAGCACGACCACCACCACCACAACCACCACCACCACGACCACCACCATCACCACCACCGCCGCCGCCACCACCTCCACCACCACCGCCACCGCCACCACCACCACCACTACCACCGCCACCGCCACCGAGGTTTGAGAACGAACGGTTGTGACAGTTTATGATGATTCGTTTTGGTATCTTAATACGGAAGGTATGCAACCCTTTAGACATCTGTGTACTGGGTTGTACGACCTGAGCAAAGTAACATTCCTGCGCATGTGCTACATTCCACCACAGAGCTCTTGGTGTGCATCCAACTGCGTAATTTTGTAGTTTCCCATACAGTAACGTTTTTAAAAACAGTGTGACACGTACCAGTACACAGCTGCTGAAATGGCCAACTTGAGCTCCAGCACACTTTGATGTAAACATGCGGAATCACCTCAAGGTCGCATATTCAAATCGATTTATAGAGGTGGACCAGTTCCATGGCCAGCTCGGTCCCTAGATGCGACACCTCTCGACTATTTTCTCTGTAGTTGTATGAAGAGTATGGTGTATGGCACTCCTGTAACGTCAGTGGAGGACCTTGTGGCTCAAGTCCATGGAGCGATTGAAAATCTTCAAGAACAATTGCACGTATTGGGTCATGTGCATGAGGCTCACCACCGCGGGTATAGGCTCTGCAGGAACGTCACACTGCGATACGCTACAGCGTCCAAATCGTGCAGTTCCATACAGAGGCTCCTCCTTGAAAACCAATCAGTTTTCCGTGCCGTACAACATACTAAGCGTTGTCGGTGTTTTTTGGTGCACTCTATATATACTGCTTACAGAGCTGCATAAGCATAGGCACCATTTAGCAACAATTTCAAAAGCATCGACATTGCCAACTTTTTCTTTAATATCATACGAAAGAACATTAAATGTTTTTATGATTTCATAATACATATACACCTTTCTAGAAGCAAGAGAGATTTACAAGTTGCTCCTTTGTCTAGTGTTCATTAATTTTATTGCTTATTATAAATGTGGCTCGATTGCGTACAAACAATTTTAGGATCGATAATATACACATGCAAGATAGAACTAATTTCTCAGTCTTCTAAAAAGATTTTTCCAAGAGTGTCTGCTGTGGGTGTTGGAGATATTACGTAAAGCATTCTTTTTCAAGTTGACATGAATATTCGTGTACTTTCTAATGACTTTCCGCAAAATAATATTCCATATTCCATGACAGAGTTAAAATATGAATAGTATACAACTTAAGTGTATGTATAGAACTCAACTTTACTAGCCTTTGGATAGCCTGACAAGCAAAGCTAATTTTGTGTAAGATATACTTGATGTGAGCTTTCCTGTTCAAATTCTGTCTACTTGACGGCCCAGAAATTTGATGTTGTCTATTTGTTCTATTAACATCCGTTAATTCTGTTTCTATCGAAGTATGTGATGTTTGATGAGTTATAAATTTAAAAACTTTTGTTTTTCCTAGATTTACAGATAACTAATTTGCTTTAAACCAATATGACATACAGTTCAAAATATAATACAATTTAATTACACATTCATTGTTTTTACTAGTCACCGTATATTAGTGTCATTGGCGAACAGAACAGTACTTGCTTTATGCTTTATATAATGTGATAAGTCGTTTATATAGATAAAAATTAGCAATGGGCTTACATTGGAGTACTCCATGTATTGCTGTTTTCTAATTTGATGTTTATTTTCCTTAATCAGTATCACTATTTACTTGAATGCTATCTTTTTATTCAGATATGGGATGAACTGGCTTGAAATTGCATTCTTTATTCCATAGAATTCCAGTTTTGCTATAACAATGTGACGTTTAACACAATCAAGAGCCTTTGCTATGTGATAGAAAATTCCTCCTATGTGCCTGTTTTTGTTAAGACAATTAACACCTCATGTGTAAGTTCATAAGTTGCAGTTACTTGTTGATATTCCTTTGTCTGAACCCGAACTGATCTTTGATAAGCATGTTGTTATACTCAAGGAATTCAAACAATTGTTGAACATCACTTTCTCAAGAACTTTTGAAAAAATTGGAAGAGCGATATTGGTCTATAATTTCAAATATTACTTATTCACCTTTTTCGAAAAGGCGTTTAACAATTGAGAATTTCATCCTGTTAGGGAAAATTTTAGTCTTTACTGACTCATTGCACAAATGCCTAAGAGGAATGCTATTTTGGGATGACAATAATTTGAACTTTTTTATTGTTATTTCACCGTAACCAGAAGAAACCTTTGTTTTAGAAGAGTAAATAATTGTATTTATTTCAGAAGTGTTGTCAGACTGATTTTAAATTGAGGCACTGTTTTGTGAAACTAGATCTAATAAATCCTAGTGCTGCCTGTTTACTTCCAAAATTAAGCCTTAGTTTGTTACGTCCAAAAAAGAATTTCTTAAAAATTTGCGCAACTTCATGAGGTTTGCTAATGTTTCAATTGCGAATATTTAGTGTATTTGAGTCATTTTGTAATGGATATTTACCTGCTTTTCATTTTATTATATTCCAGGTAGTTTCTACTTTGTTCTCAAATTGCTGAATTAGTTTATTATAAAGCAATTATCCAGCTGCTTTTATTATCTTTTTAGAAGTTCACAGTATTTTTGAAATTGTGTTCTAAATCTTATTTTTTACCAATTCTTACTGGATAATATAATTATTTTTATGTCTGCATGAGGTCCTGATTCCTAAAGTGATCCACGCAATACCTCTTTTAAAGTCAGATATTTTGTCAATCTTAACTGTGAAACAAGTTCTCAGAATCGTTCATATGGATACAAGAAGATGGCTGGAACACTGTATCAATGAACAGGTGCATCATTTTAAACACTTATTCTATGAATGAAGTCAGCATAACAGCAGAGTTTGAATTTGTGTTTTAATATTAACGTCCTACATCGTAATATCATATCGGACGATGAATGAGTGAAAGGGGTGAAATAATGCTTAAATGAGCCCGAGGTCCACAAAGCTTAATATTATGCGACATTCGACTTTTCAGGTCAAGGGAAAACCTCGGAAAAAGCCTCTTCGAATAACTCACCTTAACCGAGATTCGAAGCCGGAAGTTCTCGAATGCTAGTTCCGTTTGATGACAATAAGTACAATAATTAAACACATCAATAATAATAATAACAACAGTAACAACAACAATAATAATAATAATAATGATAATGATAATGATAATGAAAATGATAATGATAGTGATAGTGATAGTGATAGTGAAGTGATAGTGATAGTGATAGTGATAGTGATAGTGATAGTGATAGTGATAGTGATAGTGATAGTGATAGTGATATTGATAGTGATAGTGATAGTGATAGTGATAATGATAGTGATAGTGATAGTGATAGTGATAGTGATAGTGATAGTGATAGTGATAGTGATAGTGTTAGTGATAGTGATAGTGATAGTGATAATGATAATAATAATGATAATGATAATGAAAGTGATAGTGATAGTGATAGTGATAGTGAAGTGATAGTGATAGTGATAGTGATAGTGATAGTGATAGTGATAGTGATAGTGATAGTGATAGTGATACTGATAGTGATAGTGATAGTGATAGTGATAGTGATAGTGATAGTGATAGTGATAGTGTTAGTGATAGTGATAGTGATAGTGATAGTGATAATGATAATGATAATGATAATGAAAGTGATAGTGATAGTGATAGTGATAGTGAAGTGATAGTGATAGTGATAGTGGTAGTGATAGTGATAGTGATAGTGTTAGTGATAGTGATAGTGATAGTGATAGTGATAGTGATAGTGATAGTGATAGTGATAATGATAATGATAATGATAATGATAATGATAATGAAAGTGATGGTGATAGTGATAGTGATAGTGATAGTGATAGTGAAGTGATAGTGATAGTGATAGTGATAGTGATAGTGATAGTGATAATGATAATGATAATGATAATGATAATGATAATGAAAGTGATAGTGATAGTGATAGTGAAGTGATAGTGATAGTGATAGTGATAGTGATAGTGATAGTGATAGTGATAGTGATAGTGATAGTGATAGTGATAATGATAATGATAATGATAATGATAATGATAATGATAGTGATAGTGATAGTGATAGTGATAGTGATAGTGATAATGATAATGATAATGATAATGATAATGAAAGTGATAGTGATAGTGATAGTGAAGTGATAGTGATAGTGATAGTGATAGTGATAATGATAATGATAATGATAATGAAAGTGATAGTGATAGTGATAGTGATAGTGATAGTGAAGTGATAGTGATAGTGATAGTGATAGTGATAGTGATAGTGATAGTGATAGTGATAGTGATAGTGTTAGTGATAGTGATAGTGATAGTGATAGTGATAGTGATAATGATAATGATAATGATAATGATAATGAAAGTGATAGTGATAGTGATAGTGAAGTGATAGTGATAGTGATAGTGATAGTGATAGTGATAGTGATAGTGATAGTGATAGTGATAGTGAGTGATAGTGATAGTGATAATGATAATGATAATGATAATGATAATAATAACAATAATAATAATAATAATAATAGTAAAACAACAAAAGTAATAAGAAACGAGCAAATGCCAATGAAGCATTACGTGCCCTCATGTTTGCATAGACTTTGTTGCGGCACTTTACAAATTGTAATCCTTAATGCCAGACAATAGCAGTACATATATACGGGAGTGAGTTTATTCCTTTGAAACCAAAGATTCTGTAAGTGAAGTGGAAAACATTGTAAGACCTTTTGGGTTGTTTATCCTGTTACTGTCTATTATTATGGACCACACAGGCTAGTTCAAGCTTGGAACTACCTCTCATTGCTCGCCTTCGCTGATAAGTAGAAGGAATTTTGCGCACGACACAGGCGTCCGCTTCATAGGAATTGGTCCGTTGCGTTCTGCAACTGTTTTAACCCACGAAGAGGTATCTTCTTGTGCCAAAGACGGATAGGTTGGGCCACCTGGTATAGGCTCCATCTTCTAGATCCCTGCGTAATGAGCAGATCCTCCTGGCAGCATCATCCACAATCTTACCAGCTTTGCACCCTCCGAACCTGAGCCATGATATTCCCGTCCTGTGTTTCGTACCCAATTCCAAAATATATGTTTTCTTACCCTACTCAAATTGTATTTCATTCTGTAGTTCCATTGGTGATCTTAGTCTACATTCAGATTCCGCTTCGTGCCTGTTTATACATGGTCGTGTTTTGACTTTTTTCACGGCACTATATCCGTCTTCGTTACTCGTTTGGCAAACATCATTTAAGCTGATGTTTATGATTCCCTTTGTAGCCCCGCCGCCCACCATTTTGGATGCTCTATGTTATTCATTTGTTGTGAATTAGCTAAGGTAGTCAGGCAGAAAGTATTTTGGTAACATGATTATATCAAATGCTGGTTTCCATGACATATACCGATGTAGTAATGACTGGGGAAAAAGAGTTCAGTGTACTGTTCAGATTTAAATAATCTTTTTGGATTATACTGTTGACACACACACACACACACACACACACACACACACACACACACACACGCACGCACCCACTCAAGTACGCACAGAGAGACCTTTTTCTAAAACTGTTTTCTTTTATTTATCCGTGATGTATTAGGGGCAGTCAGGCGGGGATTCCCATGTGGGGCCCGTTATCCGATTTGCAGTCTATGTACCACCCAGGAGGTTTTAGTCTATCGTAGAGAGTTGTTCCTAGAACGCTGAAGAGATCGCCAAAGTGCAAACTAAGAGTACTTGCGTTATCCTATACTATCTTATAAGATAAGCAATATTTCCTTCCCATTTTCCAACTAGGACTGCCTGTAACTATGTGTTAACATGTTTACACATGAGTTGTTACAAGTATTGTTTGTAAAGCTTGAATTTGAATGTTCCATCTACATACATCATGTTAGCAAAGAGCAATAGGATTTGAAGAAGTTGAGAATAAAACACTTGATTCATGGTCATTTACTAATAAAATAATCGCTTTTGTTGCTTACTATGTGCATAGAATCTAATGCTATATGAAATTCTGACAAATTCAAGCTTTGGTAATAGTGAACATCGTGCATGTCGGATGTTTCTGTTCGCTACTAGCAAATCGTCATGTATCTATGTCGCATATTTGATGTCACATTTGAGAAAACTCAAGTATCTAGCACTGGCCGCACATGGAAGATGCAGTACAACATCCTGGGCCACCTTTGGACATGTTTGTTAGTCAAGTTTTTGTCTCAGCCGCATCTCGACGATCAGGCAGTCTCAAAACGAGATTTTCTGGTGGAATGCAATAATTCATCTACACCAGCTCATGGTCCCTGGCAGGAATACAGCCAGTCAGTGTGTTAGTAAACAATTCCAGATAAGCAGTGATATCTGGAGGTGCAGTTGTGCTTCTAATCGCGTTTACGATAGTGGTGCCCACCTTGGAATGTGTATTCATGCACAGCTCACTCAAAATAGCACAATTTAAATGCTATTTTCAATTAATGCAATTAGTTTAGCTTACAAAACGTAAACGATGTTTTCAGCTACTCCATCTTTTTGCCACTGATAATTTCCTACCTTTTCTTTATTTTTCACAAACCCTACCAGTCTGTTTCGGTCACAAATCATGTATTATCGTGCTGCTCAAAGGTTAATCTGCACTTTATATTTGTTAATAAGAACCTCTTAGATAATGCAATGATTATTCTCGGAAGTCGCTGACGTTTCACATTGCACCAATGAGCGCATCACTTCAGCCAATGAATGAGTAGAAATCGAAAGTGACTGATAGATGTGAACTCCACGCGGAGTGAAACCCAGCTTTGCAACATCCTTGTTGCTTTCTCTCTCATTCTTCTCATTCATTGGTACTCCAAGAAATAAATGCCCATGCTTGTAACGCGTATGTTTACTTGGAGAAAACGTGACAACGTTGCTTTTGTGATACTGAATACCTGCAATCGCATCCTTTGATGCCGCGAGGTTGTAATTCCTGTAAGAATAAGTCACCTGTTACATTTCTCTAACTATTCGTTTTACCTTGGTCCAAGCTAGCTCTATGGGTTTGAGGTCACATGTATGGGGGCAAACAAACGCCTAATGGAACGAAAAATGCGTCCGCTTTAAGAGCCTCTTTAGGTTTGTTTGTTTCAATCATCCCATAATGATGTTTTACACTTAGAACTGTCACTCTGAGACCCTTTGTTCTGCAACACATGGATGGACGGATGGACGGAAGGACGGATGGACGGATGGACGGAGGGACGGAAGGACAGAGGGACGGAGGGACGAACGGACGGACGGACGGACGGACGGAGGGACGGAGGGACGGAGGGATGGAGGGACGGAGGGACGGAGGGACGGATGGACAGATGAGCGGAGGGATGGAGGGACGGATGGTTGGACGGACGGATGGACGGATGGGCGGAGGGATGGAGGGACGGATGAGCGGAGGGATGGAGGGACGGATGATTGGACGGACGGACGGATGGACGGAGGGACGGAGGGACGGAGGGACGGAGGGACGGAGGGACGGAGGGACGGAGGGACGGATGGGCGGAAGGACGGATGGACGAATGGACGGAAGGACGGATGGACGGTGGGACGGAGGGACGGATGGACGGAAGGACGGATGGAGGGATGGACGGAGGGACGGAGGGACGGAGGGACGGTGGGACGGAGGGACGGATGGACGGATGGACGGAGGGACGGAGGGACGGAGGGACGGAGGGACGGACGGTCGGACGGATGGATGGACGGACGGACGGATGGACGGATGGACGGACGGAAGGACGGACGTATGGACGTAGGGATGGAGGGACGGAGGGACGGATGGACGGAAGGACGGAGAGACGGACGGATGGACGGACGGACGGAAGGACGGATGGACGGACGGAAGGACGGATGGACGGACGGAAGGACGGATGGACGGACGGAAGGACGGATGGACGGATGGGTGGAGGGATGGAGGGACGGATGTTTGGACGGACGGATGGACTAACGGACGGACGGATGGACGGACGGATGGACGGACGGATGGGTGAATGGGTAGGTGGATGGATGGGTGGATGAGTGGGTGAATGGATCGATGGATGGGAGGGTGAATTGATGGGTGATTGGGTGGATGAGTGGATAGGTGGATGGATAGTTGGATAGATAAATAAGCAAATAAGTAAATAAATAAACAGAAATAAAAGGCTACCGAACTATTAAGAAATGTGTTACATTTAAATTAATTAATATATAAGTTTACACTATTTGTGTCGAGTAGTCATAAAGTTTCAAGCAAACTGTAGAACTATTTAAATGCTCTTTAATAAATAAGAGGCAACTCAGCACATGCATCAATGAGAAACTCAAATACCTAAGCCAGAAAAATGACTTACATTGATGTTAGAATGAATTTCACAAATTAATCTAAGATCCTTCTTCTACAAAAGAAAATCATTTGAATTATTATTCAAAAGCGAATACTATAATTAGGATGGGAATAAGCATGAACACATTTTTTGTGTTGATTAAGGCACGCTTTTACTGCAGGCGGTGACACGATGATACACGAAATGAAGATGGAGGACCAGTGTAATAAGATGTCAAGGGAAGCGGGAGAATCCTGAGTAAACCCGCCCCTGCGCCACTTCGTCCACTACAAATCCCACATGCGATCACCTGGGATCGAACCCGTACAGCTTTGGTCACAGGCAACTGGTCTAACTACTCGGCCACAGCGCGGTAAACACGAGCACAATAGATACTACATCCTTACTCTTAGCACTTCAGTTTAAAATTTGTAACATAAACAGCCCTGTGGTAACATCTTTAAAAATCTAATTAATTTGAGTTGATCATCTTAGATTTGAATCAATGTGAATATTTTACAATTTTACAGAAGATTCATAACCAGTATTACATCTAACGTGAATGCCATTAGTTTTTTCACTGTTAATACTTCATTTGTTGGCATTACGTCAATGTTTTACAAGTGATATCATAATATGTAATTTAGTTCATCATCATCATCATCATCATTAATATTATTATTATTATTATGACCACCTCCGTAGCGCAGTGGTAGCGCGCCTGCCTGTGGCGCGGAGGACCCGGGTTCGAATAAGGGGAAGACGCCCTAGGGAAATTATTATTATTATTATTATTATTATTATTATTATTATTATTATTATTATTATTATTATTATTATTATTATTATTATTATTATTATTATTATTATTATTATTATTATTATTATTATTATTATTATTATTATTATTATTATTATTATTATTATTATTACTATTATTATTATTATTATTATTATTATTATTATTATTATTATTATTATTATTATTATTATTATTATTATTATTATTATTATTATTATTATTATTATTATTACTTTCATTCTCTAGAGATTTCACTGGCTTTTCAGCTTTGAATCGCTTAAATTCTGAGAGTAAATTCAATCCCAAAGCTGGAATATAGATATTGTTTGGCGGTTTGAAAAATAAAGCCAGCTCCAATGGACCTTTTCTCCCACAAGCTACTACAGTTAATTTATATTATGTACAAGCGAACAGTCTTCAAGCCCTGTCTTGCAATGAAAATTGAAATCCATGTGAAAGAAACTCTTTTAGAAAGGACTCTGAGGATCGTTGTGCAGAGCTAATAAATAAGAAAGCGAGTGAAATATATTTCTTCTTCATTGCTAGCTTTGGCTGATGCTGCAACATCCTGGCTTTTATACCAAAGAAATAGGAAATAATAGTGCTGCTTATCGATTCATTACAAACTAAGATTGAAAAAGGAGGAGAACGGACATTCATGCATCCGCTGCTCTGGTGCAGAGATGAAAAGGAAGGAGAACCTCCCCCCACAAACTCCTAAGGGCTCTCATAAAAAATCAATTTTGTTTCTTTACAAAAGACTCTGGGATATCCCCCTTTCTCCAAAGTGAATTTTTTAAAGACAGAAACTTGGTAGCGAAAAAGAAGAGTGGAAAGTGTTTTGAGAAATGAAAGGGAAAGAAAGAGGTAGAGAAGTCTAGAAGATGCCCAGGACTAAACACTATGGCGCCTATATTCATATGAATGTATGAAGTACACAACCTTTCTTTTCTTCGATAGCTTCTGCTATCCCATTTCTTCAGCGTGAGTTGAGCCAGAGTGAATGTTGTTTAATATTTGATTTCAGGAAAGGCTAAAGCTGGTCACGCAGTCATAGAAGAGCATAAAAGGTCGGCAACTTTGGGTGTGGCCCCGTAACTTTACTGCTGCATATAGCGTAGGTAAAACCAATAGTTCGACCATGTGTTTTGCGTTTGAAAATAAACACTAAAGAGCTCGTGCAAAACTTTCGTAATTTACCATAAGAACAGTGAAAGGTGAAAGAGATTTATGATTAGACATATAATTAATTATTAGTTTAGCACACATATAATGCATTGATATACATACATTTGACTGAATTTCCTTGTACATAATATTAGAAGTAATAATGGAATCCACGATTAAACTTTTATGGGGATTTCTACTTTCTCTACAACGTATAAGGGGAAGGGGGGAAGTATTGTATTCGACCCAAAATATTGCTGTCAAGATTTCACCGGAAATATATGTTTTGAAGCCACCTGCATCAAAAATAGAGGCCAGTGTGTGTGTGTGTGTGTGTGTGTGTGTGTGTGTGTGTGTGTGTATGTGTGTCGAAACAGCATAATTTAAAAACAACTCAGTTAAAAACCAAACTTGGTATTTAAGTTCAATATCTTTCAGGGATGCGACACAAAGATTTTGAAAACAATTCCTTCACACTTTGCCTGAAAACTTTTTCAAAAATTTTGATTTTCTCAAAAATGACTAGCAATTTTGATTAAAATGACATGTTTAAGACATTTTCAGGCTAATGAAAGTATATTTTGAATTTTCTGACTATAGCTCATGTAGTCCTGTTTACTCTTGATGACTTTTGCATAACTGGCAAACCGTAAGAGATAGACCAAATCTTACTCTACAAAATATGTAGATCTCGTTAAAACAGGATTTATTTCACATTCATTTTCTTTATTGAGTTAACCATTTCCGAGATATTGGTTTTTATATTACTTCCAAATTCCAAGTTTTTGCAATTTTCTACAATTGGCATTGTTTTTTTTTTTCTTTATTCTTTTCTTTTCTTTTTTTTTTTTTTTTCCTTTCTTTCTTTTCTGCTTTCATCGCGAGTGCTTATTACCGCGATGGAAACACTTTAAATGCGGTTTTCGCAAGACATGTGTAGCTATGAGATTTTTGGTTACAATAAATTATGAACGTAAGAAGCAGTAACAGGGGAACTAAATATATATTTTGGGAGCTGCCCACCAGCGCATCGAGCTTTGAGGAATTACCGTTCAACCAAATAGGTAAGAGTGTTTCATTTTAAACTTAATTTGTACTTGTTATTTGTTATAATGCTGTCTTCAGCTGATTCCTACTATTTGCTTACTTTTATTTTCCAAGACTTTTCATAATGACTTGTAAAACACGAACTAGTTTTAACTTTAATCCAAGGAAATCATTTGCAGTGAAAACGATCAAAGTGATTGCGGGGTTTCTTAGCCAAAATCATGACATATTTGGTGATATTAAGAATATGCAGTGCACATAGCTCAGTGATGGCGTTATGTTTATTATCTCTTGGCCATGCAAAGATAATTTAATTTTAAAGGTATAACATAGCGACCAGCTTTAAAACGGCTAACGCTTAAAGTCAACTTAATCCCATGTTCCCCAGCATCTACAAGAAAATTAGTAATAAGTTATCTTGATTAACACGAAATAGACAGAGGATTAAACGTCAACTACACAATAGTGTGTATAGGAGTTGATAAAGTCACGTGAGTGCAACACATCAGATATACATGTGTTGATTTTTAAGTGGCAACAATGCTGTAACACTGCCGTGAAACGGAGCCAGGTAATATAATTTATATCATTAGTTTAGACGGCCACTTTCCCTCAGAACAAATGAACGTTCCCCCCAATCCAGGCACATGTGCAGCAACAATAGCACTAATGTAGTTTTGTACAGCCGTAATGATTTCGAAGCAAGATCAGAGGAGCTGGTTGATAATTGAATGCGAATACCTTACCTCACAATAGCTAAGAGGGTCAAAGTCAAAGTCTTCAAAGAAGGATGTCAAAATGTGACAGGCCATACTGCAGTAATGGAAGAAGATGTGCAGAAGATGAACGCGTTAGTGCTGGCGGATCTGAACGCCACGATTCGTGAATTGGCCTATGATGCCGGATTGGCGTCTTTGACTGTGGTTAAATTCCTTAAGAAGCGGCTGAGAATGCGGAAAGTCGCCTCAGGATGGGTTCCTTATGACTTGACCCAAAACCAGGACACCGATCGCTCCCTTCACAACATCCAGAGATTAGGCAGTGCCAACGGCTTCCAAGGGGTTCCAAATCTCTGGGAACGCGTGATACCCAACGGGGGTGATTACGGCGAAAGCCTGTAAACCTTTAAAAAGTTGTATGTATACTGTGTAACTAAATAAAAAATAGTTGCCACTATGAAAAAACTGAACCCATGTATATAAGAACTTCAACATTTTTAATTATTTTTTTCTTGTCTGTAACAAAGTTGAGCATGAAAAAGGCTGGCTTCGGTCAAATATTCCTGCATTTTTACTGTTTTTTTTCCATGGACTTAGTAGACAAATAAGGTATTTCACTCCACCAAAAACTCGATACTGCACAGGAAGTATAGCAGCAGAAATGTCTCGTGTATTTACGGTCGGGGGTGGAACCCTCTGCCGGATATTGGACATCTAGTTACGATGATGCTGTCAACTTTATTCTTCAATTTTTGGAGATTTAAAACTCATAAAGCTTGTAATTCATACAATAGCAATTTTTATAAGAGACGGAGAAGAAATTATGCTATTTTGAAACACCTTGAATCCAAGCGCGCGCGCGTGTGTCTATGAGCAGTATAAGTCTAAAACGAAAAGCCGGAGAAATACCAGACATGGTACTTAAGTTCTGCCCCATCTAAGAATGCGACGCAAAGATTTTCAAGAAAATTCCCCACCTCAAACCACCTGTAACATTTCTTGAACATTTTTATTTTCTAAAAATGGCTCTCACCATTTTGGTTAAAATATCATATATTAAATATGTTTACATGACATGACAAATAAAATATATAGGCTAAAGTACCCAAATAGGAGATAGTTTTTTTTCTAAATTTGGCTGTCAGATTTACCAGTATAAATGTTTTTTTTATGTCTGAATCATGGTTTCATTCCTAAAAGGGTCTACTTTAAGATTTTATAACCTCAATGATTGGTAACTGTCTGTTATTTACACAAATTCCTTGGAAATGAAAGGTAAGAAAAAGAGGACTTTTAAAGTGGTGTCCAAACAAGAGGTACCATCATTAATTTGTATTGATAAACGCAGAAACTGCACTAAAGATGAATGTGCAGTGAAAGAACAAAGACATTGTTCAAAATTGTTATTTTACAACGAATGAATAATTCTCGCTCCAAACAATAATGGCTTAGCAACAATTATTGGATCAAAAAGGAAGATGAAAGGCTTTTCTTAACCACCGTATTCTTCATGTGACCTTCGATGGCATATCACACATCGTGTCCACTCTTCCTCTCACGTGACGTCAGAATAAACAGAATAAACGTTCCTCATCAGCTATTGTCTCTTGTTTGGGGCCACCAGTTGTCTCCTAGAGTAAGGGATACACTGAAATTTCGTGGCTACTTATGTTCAAAGACATTGTTGTGGACATTATTAAAGCCGCTTATAACAACCTCTATGGTTCCTCTATTGGCGGAATACACCGGTGCCTCTTGTTAGGAGACAATCTCTTATTTCAATACTTTATCCTATCCTGAATTTTCTGGGAATAACTAGTGAAATCTTCATTTGGAAGGAATTTTTAATGGTCTGGTATAACTGTGGAATGCTAAGCGATAGATGAAAGTTCCACACAAAAATTTAAAAATAGGTTGTTTTTTTGTGCTATCAAAGGCATGAATTATTGGCGGTTTGGATTGTTGAATACTTTGTCATTTATTAAAGTTCTGTGGATTTTCAGTTGTTCCTCGCGATTGCATGGAAGCTGAGTGGGATTTTAAGACCAGCTATAACTCATAGTTCTGAAAAATTTGACTGTCGCTATTCCTTTTGTATTTATAATGAAATGTGTAATGTGGCCGTTTCACAAAGATTTGTTTCGATTAAAATGAAATAGAAAAATGAACTTTCGTAAGATCAACCTGTATTCCCTCCTATAGATAATAATGGGTAGAGAAAGTCATGGTTTATGGTCGAGTTCACATTTATATTTATAAGACCATAAGGTTATCATGTTAGTATCTCTCCGACTTCTGTCAGTAAACATGGGGGGAATGCGTGTTTAAGTATTATTGTGCTTTTCTAATGGTTAACATGCGCTTTACCTTGGATCACCAAGCATCTCTTAGATAACACACACCCCGTGCCTTGTTTTTTCATGGAAATCGCTAAGCTTCGCATTGCACCAATGAGCGTGTCAATTCAGCCAATAAAGTCAAAGAAATAACAAATGACGGACAATTGTTAACTCCACATGGAGTAAAACACAGCGTTGCAACATCTCCTCTGTTTTCTTTCTCATTCTGTGTTTTCTCGTGACATCTTCTTAGAAGTAAATGTCCACCCATGGAGTGCGAATGCTTAGTTGGAGAAAACGTCACAACGTTGCTTTTCGCGACACGGAATGCCTTCACTCTCTCACTAAGCTTTGACGAGCCCCATATTAACCATTACAAAAACACAATAATACAATGCTCGCTTGCATCATCAGCAGTCTCTTGTTTGTGAAACAGAGAAGTTACCCCCACCACCAATTTCACATGAAGTCACTCGCGCAGATCCCAGAAAAGTTATTGGCCACGTCTAAAAATACCTCTGATCTTGCTATGATTATCGCGAGTGACATCATGCAAATTGATGGTGGCAGTAGTGTCACTGTTTCCTTCCTTGAAATAAACAAGACCGTGCTGATAAAGCGAGCGGGTGCTGTGCTTAATCACGGACTAGGTGACAAAGCCATGAGACGTACCGGAAAGAATGTGAAACTGCTGAGTTGTTTACGCGAGCTTATCGCACATACACGATGAGGCAGTGTGTGTGCACTCTGTTCAGATGCAATCATATCTTCGGGGCAGTAAGGTGACATACAACGGCAGGCCCGATATATTATCCATTTGTGTTGCACTACTGACTGTACGCCAGACTGTTCTAGTAAACAGATAACAAGCGACCGGAGCCCTCTGACAACCAAGGTCAATACGCCAGATCGTTTTGTCAGGTACAGTTTGTCCAGATCGTCCCAACACTCTATATGCAAGAAAGGAGAAATTAGGAGAAGGGACCGGAATGTTGGGGAGCACGCGAATGTTGTCAGAACTCAGGCAGTTACATACATAAGCAGTGTATATCTGTGTATTGTAAACAATTATTGTATAGTTCTAACATTCAGAGCAAGTGATATACTGATCCTCACCTCTCCTATTATGCAAGTGGGCAGGTCTCTGATGTGGCGCATCTATGCTTCAGGAGTGGGGGAGTGATACGACGAACTGGACGGACTGTAGTACTGTTCCAGATGTTTAATGCACGGAGGCCGGAGAGATACTAACCTGTCACCTCTGTGGTCTTATATATACAAAAGTGAACTCGACCACAAACCAATGCGCAGCTAGTGTCCATTTGTCACGTCTAAGAATACCTCTGTACACATTTTAGTGAATTAAGGACTATCATTAAAAAAAGGAGCTAGAAAGAGGGTGGGGAGAGGTAAATGAGAGAAACGTAGAGGGAGATTGTGTTTCTATTCTAAATAAGGATTCTGAAGTACATCAGCATACTAAAATATATTAGGCATATATAATTAAAAGAGTATGGAATTTATGTGAGCAGTAATAGGGTACAGGTAAAGGCTACAGGAACGTCGACCTACACAGGTCTATTGTGGCTACCACTCCCCAGAAGGCGGGATGAAATGAGGGAACCGAAGGGGTGATATCAGATTCGCAACTAGACAGGTCCACTAGAGACGCGTGGAAGTCTCTAACCAGTGCTGAAATGTGTTCATCCCGGTGCAAGGCCCCACCAAGCAGCCAGCATCACACCGCGGGTCCGGGGTGGTATCGCACGAAGCGTCCCTCCCCGCCCTCGACGGAGGACAAGGGCCACTAGACGCCACCCAGCGCCGAGAGAAGCAGTTACCATGCGCAGTCATCCACGCTATCTGCCCGACATTGCCCACACTACATGCCTGGAACTGCACCACCTGAAAGATGATAAGGAAATGGAATGAAAGGAAATGATGAAAAGGAAACCGTGGTATGAATAGTGCACCCTAGCATTTGCCTAAGTGACATGGGGAAACCACGGAAAAACCCATGTCAGAGTGCGCGGCCACGGGGATCGAACCCGCAGTTTCTTGTAAGAACAAACAGGACGGTGATAGGCACATATTTAAAAACAGGCCACTATATACGTACTCCAAAATTGTAGGCTCTTTCCGTACACCCCGAGAAATAATTTAGGAAAGCAAATGAACAGATATTTTTAAAAAATGAAAATAAATAAGAATCGGCAAGCCAGAAATGGCTGAAGCCACAAAAACGTATATGGAATAAATTGTATATTTTAAACAAATCTACATTATTTTGTACGGTGCGCGTTTGTCTATCTCATAGCTTACCACTTAGGTAAGTTGTTGCAGCACTCCTTCCAAATAAAGGGGCGTTCATTGGCTATACCCAGAGATTTGAATGTTATATATATCTGTGTGTGTGTGTGTGTAAAATTCTTGTCACTAAATACGTTAAATATCCATTTTAATCACATATTTAAAATTATTTGATAGAATAAAGAAATTTAGACAATTTTCCATGAGTAAGGGTAGTTTTACGTATCTGGAAAGCCTTTCTATTGTAAAATTTAAATTAAAATGGAATTTAAATGCCAAGTTTGGTATTTATTCGACATTTCGCTTTTGAGTTACATGTTTGCGAAAGCGGGGAGGTTGGATTTACCTCCTTCCACTTATGCGGCTTGTGCCACTCTTGTAACACCTAATTGTGTTGCAGCGGCAGTTTGGTTATATGTACGTTGCGTTTGACTTACGAAAAAACACTTTCAGGTCTAGCGCAATAAACATCTGTTCAATAGTGGGCTTTTTGGTACTGCTGACGTTTAAGAAATCTATAAATACATATTTGACGACAAAGTCGAAGTGCACAGCCTTAGAAGATACACCAAGTGATTGTCGCGTAACCTATTGGAATACAGACTTTTAATACGTAGTTCAATTTGGAGAAACTCTGTTCCAGATCACATGCACAACTATTTATGTAAGTGCTTATTTCTCTATCTACTTCATTTTAATCGACATAAGCATTTAGAGAAAGTAACTTATTGCTAATTTTCTTGTAGGTACAAGGGGAATATGGGAATACAGTAGGTTTTAAACGACAGTGAAATGTTTAAGTATTGGTTACTATGCAATGCCTTTGAAACTCCGTTCTCTTTGCGAGGCCAAGAGATAAAAAGCGAAAGAAGTGTAGGTATTGACAAATTCAAATTAATAATATCTCGGAAATGTGTTCATTCAAAAGAAAAAAAAAGTATTTGACGTAAATTATGTGTTTTAACGAGATCCACATTTTTTATTTAGTAAGTGTTTGTTTCTGAATGTTTACTATTTATGGAAAAATCATCCAGAATGAAGAGGTCTTCTAAGCACATTTCCAGAAAATTCAAGGTACGAGTTAGAAATTGCCATGAAATCGCCTTTTTGTGTCCATCACTGGAACTGACTCCATGGTTGTGTTTTTACACGTCACAGACACTGAAAGAGTACATCGTTGAGTTACACTGTTCACACAAAAACACCCACGTCATACACATCCATATATGGTCCTCTTTCTGTAAACTTTTTTTTTGTATCCAGGAGCCTCTAAACACGTATTTCGGTTAAATATGGATATACTATTTTTGGTTTAAATACATTAGCATTATCTACGAGGTACTTGGTGGTGCAAGTTAGGCAAGTTGTATATGGGAAATTGGCTATTTGCCTGAATTAATTTCACAATAGTGTAATCCAGAAATGAACTTCAGGAGACATCTCCATCAGTTGAAATAGTTCAAACTGATTACCAATAAATTAGGAAAGCTTCATTCTGTAAACGTTACAAAAAGGTAAAAATGGTTGTGAAAACTCGTCAAACTAGCATGCCTTAAAATAACTGCTCACGTGTTTAGAAACAATAACAGTTACCATTCTAAAATAACCATTTCTATAAAAGCTGGGTCAGTGCGAAATATATGAATAACACAACAATATTGTGTGGAGTATGTTTAAAACAACTCAATATAATACATGAACGAAACATTAGGGCATTTGATCACAATGAATAGACTAGACAAGAGGATAACTGAATTTGCAGTAATGAGATTCTTCAAATTGCTGGCTGGATACACTCTAATGGACCAATGCAGAAATGAAGATAGGTATAACAAAAGAGCACCAAATTACATGCTAACGGAATAAATCGACACAAAGGGGAGGAACTGAAACATATATAGGTACAAAGAATGGAAGATCACCTGTTACCGAAGGCTCTGCCGAAACACCAACCTCATGGACAAATAAATATTAACGGACCTCTTCAGACATTCAGACTTCTCATGAGTCGCAACAGGTCAAAAGGCCTTATCCCGATAGATGACAAAAATCACAAAGGATACTTTACACAAAACTTATTGTTTCATAACGCTTTTTTAATTTTTACTTTCTCTACTACGTATAAGTAGGAGTATTGTATTTCACCCAAAAATTCGATACCGAATGCGAGGCTCAGACGTTACCGCGGAGACATTTCTCTTGGATCCGCACCACCTTAGATAGCAGTTAACACTATGACGACTCAGTCTCAAGTGAGCGATCGACGCGTCTGCAAGAATAATATTTGCCGTAATTCTGTCCATTCTTCCGCCTCTAGAGCGTCAGTAAATTATTATCTGGAAAACTCTAAACCCTCCAAATGCAGGAGTCACTTCCTCTCCAGTACTACCACACTGCGAGCCCTGTATTTCGCAAGCCAAATCAGACATAATGTATGCTTGTCACAATATTAATTGGTTAGTTTCTGGTTTTCTCAATTTGAAGGCAGGCAGACGCAGTGATGCTGTTAACTAAGAAAAAATTCTGTCATGTTTAATATATTAGGAATAGTAATAATAATTGAAGTATCAAAGCAAGATACTTCCTCACGTGGCAACACTGCTGAGCATCACATACTCTCCAAAGAACAGGTGTCATGCTTCATTATTTTGTCATTGGTAGATGATACAGAACTACAGCTTTTGTTAATTATGACAAGGAATATAACTGTAGAAAACATGACTTTTACTTTCTCTACCACGTATAGTAAGTAGGGGAAGTACTGTGTTCGACCCAAAATTTCTATGTCGAGATTTCACCGGATATATGTTTTGAGGTCCTCTGAATGCAAAAAAGTCATTTTAGAAAAAGATCCGTGTGCATGTGTGTGTGTGTTTGTGTGTGTGTGTTTGTGTGTGTGTGTGTGTGTGTGTGTGTGTGTGTGTGTGTGTGTGTGTGTGTGTGTGTGTGTGTGTGTTCTGTATAGCTTTCCTAATGCAATTAAATTTATTTTCCTTAAAATTGCATATAATTTGTTAAACTCATTTTAAAACATGACTGCACGTGTTACTTTTGTATCTACTCCTGGGGACGATATTAACACATATTGGGTATGAAAGTAACATAACAGGTAAAGCTCCATTTTATCATCTAAATGATTTATATGTAGAGTGCCTTAAAATAAACTGGCCATTACAAAACATTGAATATTAACGGCAGAGAAGTATAACACACAAAACTTCAATGCTACAAACACTTGCAATAGTTTTACCTCAAAATTTCAGTTAACATATGTTTTTATTACAAAGTTTAAAACCAAATGGTGACTGAAATAGCACTTAATAGCACTGAATGAATTCGGATATCATTATTTAATGTTCAGAGTGAGTCAATAAAACAGAAGATGATTTGTTAAATCCTATTCAGATTCACAATTGTAATACACGTATATATCGTGTACAAGCACATTACAAGCACATTACATTTCTAACACCATATCCACTTCTCCTTGGGACGACTGTGGCGCTAAGTTCAAGACCTACAACACAATAGCTGTCTTCTTCTGATGATGTTTCTTCAGGCTTTTACTGATGTTGCACTCTTGTCCTTCTGATTTTTAACTTTAACTTTTTCGCTTACCTCGACTGCAAACGGACTTTTAGTTCTTCTTCTATAACCAATTTTTCTGGCGTATCGGTCAAAATTGTAACTTCCCCTCTTCCTTCCTTTTCTTCGCTTTGCCTCAGACTTACCTTTGAGAACGGACGAACAGCTTCAGGTGAAAAGGCTAGGCGAAATGGAGAAGAGATTGTAAACCACTAGGCCCTGCATCTGAGGTTGCGACAACTGGAAATGATCCTTGCATGTTGATTCTGAATCAGCATTAGATATCCTCACAGCTTCAGATGATCCTCTGAGTATCTGCAGTGGCTCTACTAAGGATATGGTTTGCTTTTCACAATTGGAAACTTGAGGTGCTGGGCAATCAGTGACAGCACAAGGGGCAAAATAGGTTTCACTGAAGACATTTTTATTGAAAGGGAATATGCCTGTGCGGTGAAAGCCTACTACAATATTTTGGGAGTTACAGCAAGTGGAAGTGTTTCCCCAATAATTGAGGGGATGTAATAAATTGTCATGGTCTTTCCTGGGTGATTCCTGATCCAGCTGTCGACAAAAGCATTGACTACCCTTTTAAATTGACCATAAACTAAACGTTCAGGCTTCTAATGGATATATGGGACACGTGACTATCAAGAAGCAGCAAACATTGTGCTCGGGTGTTGGTTTAGCATATTTTTCAAGGCGACGCAAGAACACCAAAAATTCTTCTTGCGTCCAAGCACTCATATTTCCCGCTCCAATGCAAGCAATAGGACCATATCGAACAAAATGGTCATGGTATCTCAAACGAGAGAATACAAAGAGGGAGGGAGGCTATACTACCTCCCTGAGCATTGAGAGCAACATCAATTGTGACAAAGGTGCCTTTTTCAACCGAAGCGATAGCATAATTTCCTGTGATGAAATAACTAATAAGGGGTTTGTTGACTTACAGGTGGCTAACTCTTAACAATAGTACAAGCAATTTATTTATAGCTATTAAAAAAACAGGTGATCTGAGACTAAGAATATTTCCTTAGTAATGGGGAGCTGCAATGTTACTTTTCTCCCCTGCCCCACTTTTCGCTTTAATTTGTATTTTTGGCACAATCTATAATAGTATTGAAAGCATTGTTAACTGCAACATAAAACTGAGAGTTTTACATTGTTAAATCATTTTAGCAGATTTATCTTTAAAAAGTTCTCTTACTGCTACTACAAAACTATGAGAGTTAAGAAAAGTTACTTGAGGCACTGAAAAAGCGTTTTATTGCGTCACACACGACAGTTCCTCTTCAATACCGATTAGGGATTGGCGGCCAGTGGAGAACCTTTAAGGACATTCATTCTTTGAATCACGTGGCTTTCAGTGCAAAATACAAAGACAGGGAAGGAATGTTACTCTCGTTCCATGTTACTTTTGTTCCCGGTCTCCCCTGCGTAAGACTATTTCATTTTAAGCTTAATTTGTATTTATTATTTATTATAATGCTGTTTTCAGCTATTCTTGCTAATCGTTTACTTTTATCTTTCGTGACTTTTCATAATGTCTTGTAAAAAGTGAACTAGCCTTAACTTTAATCTTAGGAAATCTTTTGCAGTAAAAACGGTCAAAATGATTGCGGGTTCTCTTAGCCAAAATCCGTATATGTATATAATTCAGTGATGACATTATGTTTATCAACTGTGATTAGTGTTAAAGCTAGGAAAATGTGAAATACATGTTTGTAAGAATAGTTTGCACAAGAGTAGAGAAAGTAATGTGAATGCAACACATCAGACTTTTAAAATATAATTTGAAAATACTTTGTATACTTGCACTGTTATTTTTGCTTCTTTTATAATTGTATGTATTCATCAACGTAATACTTCGTGTACCTACATTATTTTACGATAGTTTCTTTACCTGTTCGTTTGTTTTACCAATAAATTTGACGCCGTACTACTATAGAGTCTGTAAATTTGTTCTTACCCAGTTTCTCCTGTTTGAAAACTTGTATGTTTATCAAGTGACTAAAGTCAGAGTTATAACATAAACAACAAAATTAATCAAAATCGTTAGATAGTTTTAGAGAAAATAAAAAATAGTGAAACATTTTGCTTGTAAGCCTAGAGGGATGGATGATGTGGCCCAAGTTGGAGAGGTCATGAGTTCGATTCCCGTAGCCGACCTTTCTGACTTTGGGTTCTTACATGGTTTTCCGTGGGTTGCTAGGTGAATGCAGTGAAGTTCATTACATGCCCCGAATTTCCTCTACCTCCATTTCATCTCACTTGTCATTTCATCTCACCCTTCATCCACTTAGTCCTTTCAGGACTGACCCGTGCTGACAGGCGTCTCAAGCGATGCATGGCAGGTAAAAAATATCTTCTCCGTAAACCTCCGTTTCTTGGCGGTGCGATTTCGGATTTTCGCACCTCGTAGAGCGATGTACCCACATCCATGTGGGAGGGTGCCATAGAGAAAGAACATTAAAATAACAAACTCAAAAATGCATTTTTGAAAGAGGGAGGTCGGAATGGAGAGAGAGAAAAAAAGTAAATGAAACAATCTATCATTAGTGTTAAAACAAAGCCAAGGAACAAGGATTCATCATAGGTTAATGAACCTGCCTGGTCATTACAATACAAAACAATGCAACCAATTAGCTTGTACACAGTAACAGACATTTCATTTATTTCTAATGAAAAGTGTATGATTTACAATGCTGCAGTAGCCTGCAGAGCTTCTCCTTAATTAGATGCTGGGTGCAGTTGTCCCTCATGCAATAAATTGAGTGATGAATAGACATCTGATTTATATGCAAATTCCTTTATTCCCCATGTAATGCGAATGACAGAAAACTGCAGGAGAGTACTTCCAAGCTGTTATGAATGATACTGCGGAATTTCATAATGCATATTTACATATACATATTCACGAGCGAATTTCATGTTTCGGCATCTGACAGCAACTTTTAATACGTGTAGTTCAATCCCAT
This sequence comes from Tenodera sinensis, assembly GCA_030765045.1. Classification (NCBI taxonomy): domain Eukaryota; kingdom Metazoa; phylum Arthropoda; class Insecta; order Mantodea; family Mantidae; genus Tenodera; species Tenodera sinensis. The sequence continues at coordinate 234,438,693 of CM060962.1, read as the reverse complement.
GAACCGTTTGGAAGTTTTAGCAGTGACATAGTCTATCGAAAAAATAAATATGATTGTAAATTAAGGGTGTTCGCAGAATTTGTAAAACAGCTGAAATTCTGAGGTTCTGCACCGATGCTTTTCTTGATTTTACTTTCAATCTGACCACAGAATTCCCAGAACATTCATTGTTCATTGCCGTTATAAAGCATAACCTGTATCTACTTAATGGTAATCATCAGGTATGGGGATCGTTAAACAGTTGGCTTCAAGCTTCTAAACTCCTATCATTTTCACTACAAATAATATAATCAACACCGCCCAAGGCTCACTAAAAGACAGGTAAAATATCTGAATGCGTCTGCAAACGCTAAAATAAAATACTTTACGAGAAATGTGGAGGAGGGGAGGTTGTTACCTCGTTGCCCTGTTCATAGTCCAGGAACAGCTCAACAATTATTTCCTTCCGTCCTTGTTTGAATGCTTAAAACTTCCTATGCCTGGTAATACGAGTAAAGTGTTTCTAAATTCGTATTACAGAAAATAAATCAGAACTTTGGGCCATTATTTATAACACTAACGTTTTATTTAATTGTTTAATTTAACTGTTTCAAACAAGAATATGTCATAATGAATTATTTAGCCTGGTAATTAGGATAGAATATAGGGACTACTAGGAGTGTAAGTGCAGATATTTATGCTGGTAATTGAGTAGTGGCTAATGAACAATATTATATCAATATTTGCTTCATTTGCGGAATTATAATTCTGGGATACAAAATAAGTTATTTATACCACATCCGGTTCTAAGGTTGGGCAAGCTAAACAGAATCTTTCATAGGTAACAAATAATACAAATATAACTACAGTTAACTAATTTGTTTCCAAGCAAGCGCTTAGACTCCTCTAGTTTAATATTTTGAAACGAAAGGTTTGCAAGCAACTTAAAAAAGAGCACAAAAGGTTTGGTTGCTGCTGGAACTAAACCTTTGTGTGAAGCAAATGATGTTTGTTATGCAATTAAACAAGATATATTTTCAGAATAGAATGCCAGGAATAAGAAGTTGCCTTTCAAAATTTTTGGAGGTGATGTCATACCCTGTACAACTAAGTTTCCGTCTTTTAAAATTGTCATATAAATATTAAAGTGGACTTGTGCGAGCATTCCTTATTATGAAAATAAGTTAATTTTAGCTGTAGGTAAGAATTCCTAATTTATAAAATATCCTGTATAACGATGCTAAAGCATTAACCGTGCTGTATTCTATTGGGTTGCCACAGCCGAAAAATCTCCGATTTCGTACCTGTGTGGTTTCCTGAAAGTGTTTTAAGCAGCAGCAGCAGCACGGCCACCGCCACTGCCACCGCCGCCGCCACCACCACCACCACCACCACCACCACCATCGCCGCCGCCACCACCACCACCGCCGCCGCCACCACCACCACCACTACCACCTCCACCACCGCCAACGCCACCGCCACCACCACCGCCCCACCGCCACTGCCACCGCCGCCGCCACCACCACCACCACCGCCGCCGCCGCCACCACCGCCACCGCCTCCGCCGCCACCACCACCGCCGCCATCGCCACTGCCACCGCCGCCACCACCACCACCACCACCACCGCCGCCGCCACCACCACCGCCACCGCCGCCGCCACCACCACCACCACTACCACCTCCACCACCGCCAACGCCACCGCCACCACCACCACCACTACCACCACCACCACTACCACCACCACCGCCTCCGCCATCGCCTCCACCACCGCCACCCCCAACACCGCCACCATTATTTGTGTGAAGTGACAATAAAAAATGAGCTAACATTAATAAAGTGATACTGAGGATTGAACATCAGTTGCGTTAGAGAAGTGACAGTGAAGTTGAAAAAGGTTACAGTATTTCACCAAAAATTCTAGATAGAGATTGTACGAGAAAACACTTTTGAGGTCCTGGGAATGCAAAGAATAAACCTTTTTAGAGAAATATTCATTTTTGTTTGTGTAAGAAACATTTTTGTTTGTGAACAGTACCAAAGTCTCAAATACGAAAAGTAAAATAAATACGTATTTTCTTACTGGATTCAAACGTACAGCTCGTCCAGATCGTCCTTGCACAACCCCAATTCTGAAGCATAGTTGCGCAACAGCAGAGACTTGCCCACTTGCATAATAGGAGAGGTGTGAATTAGTACACCACTTACTCTGACTGTGATAACAACACAACAATTAATTTAACATGTAAACATACACTGCTTGGGTATGTGAATACGTGTGTTCTGACATTACTCGCTTGTTCCGCACCACTCAAATCACTTGTAATTTATCCTCTCTTGCGCATATGGAGTGTCAGGACGTTCTGGACGAACTGTAGTTTAAGGATGCCGGGCGAGTATTTTCAGAAATTCCTGGCATAACTTTCAACTTGAAATTATTTTTGTTGTACCTATGTACCAATAATAAATTCAGTGCTTTTTTTATAAAAGCGTATTTTCGGTACATTGCCATGCAAAAATTCTACCTTTAAATTTTTTGTCAATAGTCTGCATAGTTCTTACTCTAACAGAGTTTTTCGAGGGACTACAATTATGAAAAAAAAAAAAAAAATCCGATGCGTTGCAATCACATGGCATTCTCTACTATTGTACTAACTATACTTACTAACTCTTATTCTTCTGTCTTCTTCGTGCTAATAGAGGCAAACGTTTGTAGAAATTGTTATGCTCATTTTCTTGTAGTCACAAGGGGAATGTGGGCTTCCAGCGATAGTCAAATCTTTTAAAGCTTTGAAATTCCGTTCCCTTTGCACGGCTAAGATATAAGAAATGAGCGATGTTCCATTTGTTAAGTTTTGCAAAACTTACACAAATAACTACGAATATCTCCGAAATGGTTCACTCCACAAAAATATCCATTGGGACGTAAATTGCATGTTTTAACGAGAACTACAGTTTTTGCACAGTAAGATTTGGTCTATATCTTACGGTTTCCTTGTTATGCAAAATACATCAAGGTTAAACAGGACTACTTGGGCTATAGCCAGAAAATTCAAAATATACATTTAATTTGTCATTAAGGTATTTTAAAGTTATGGCGTTTTAATCAAAATCGTTAGAGCCATTTTTGAGAAAATCATTTTCGAAAAATTTTCCATGTAAAGGGTAGTTTAGAGCAGAAGAATTTTCCTCAAAATTTTAGTGTCGCATCCTTGAAGTACATTACATCTAAATGCCACCTTTGGTTTTTCAACTGACTTTTCGTTTTTGAGTTATGTTGTTTACATTCATTCACACACACAGACACACACGGACCTTTTCCTAAAGATGACTTTTTTGGATTCAGGGAGTCTCAAATCTTATATTTCCGGTGAATCTCGACATAACATTTTTGGGTGGAATACAGTACTTCCTCTATATACTTACTGTACGTAGGAGAGAAAGTACAAAAGCTTACTGCAAGGAAATTTTAGAGCTCATTGACATGGGCTTTGTGTAAAATAACATTTTCTTTGTTTTTTCGGCTAAGGGAGAAAAATGTTAAGAGGCTCTGAAATTACTTGTTTTTTTCAGCACGAAGCCATTGTGATATTAACAACTGCAGTTTACGCACGTTAAGAAATCTGCCCTCTGGATGAATATCCATTACGAGATACTGAAAAATTCGTAATGTGTAGAGACAGTCATGTGATTGTTACACTAAACTGTTTTTGGTACTTTCTCTGCAACTACCCTATGAGAAGTGGAGAAAGTATCGCAGTCCTCTCAACAATTCGATACTGACATTTCACCAAAAATAGTTTTGAGATCTCTAAAATCCAAAACAGGTTAGCGCGCGCGTAGGTGTGTATATCTGTAAATGGCAAACTGAAAAAAAGTCGGATTAACACAAACTTGGTATTTAAGTGAAGTATATTCCAAAGATTCGACATGAAGAGTTTTAATAGAATCCTCCCTCCCCAAACTACAATTTAATTCAAATATTTCTCGAAATTTTCGCAATATTCTCACAAATGGTTCCAACGAATGATTTCGATGAAAATGTCAAGTATTAAACACATTTACATGACAAATGACATATATATATATTCATTCAAATCGAATTTTGTATAATCATGTATAATTGGTAAACGTTAAACAATAGACGATATCTTATTACGCAAGAGTGTATATATTTACTTGTTTAATTATTTTGCATAGGCAATTCGAGATATGGGTTTAAATTATCTGGTACTTTGTCATATATCCAATTATTTGTGGCGATTGCATGGAAATGGGATGCAAGCTTCAATTACGTGCAGTTCTTAAATGTTTGGCTATCGCTATTCTCTCTGTATCGATTACGAAATTTGTTATGTGGCTATTTATGTAAAGGTTTTCGATTAAAATGAAGTAGGTAGAAACATAAGCATTCGTAAATATAGTTTGTGCAGCCATTTGTAAACGACAGAGGATAGAGAAAAGTATGTGAATGTAACAGACCAGATCTTTATTGTTCAGGTTGCTTTTCCCTGAAAATCCTATTGCTTTCAGCCGTTTCATTTCATCTCATCTCGACGCATTTCATTTACTTTGGTTATAAGGTTACGAAATACAAAACGAGAAAGAAGTGGATTCACACGAACGGGTGAATGAGTGAGTGAGAGAGTGAGTGAGTGAGTGGGTGAGTGAGTGAGTGAGTGAGTGAGTGAGTGAGTGAGTGAGTGAGTGAGTGAGTGAGTGAGTGAGTGAATGAGTGATGAGTGAGCGAGTGGCGTTTAAGGACCCGTCGACAGCTAGGTTGGGCCCTAAGTCAAATTTTGAAGGCTAAAACGCTCACAAACTTCTAAGCTAAAACACAAACGCAAAACGGTAAAACAGTTAAAACATCAAACAGCTAATGTTAAAACAGTTAAAGCGTTGAAAAGTGAATGTTAAAACAGTGAAGGGTTGAAACGCTAAAAACACAGTAAAAGAATACAAATCTGACGTCATATTCTAAAATCGTAAAATTTAAAGTCTAAGAGTAAAACAGAACTTCAACTTGTTTGGCGAACAGCTGCACCTTATCTACGGGTACAGGGCGTTGCCTAGAATGGAACGCAGAATAAAACCCAGGCCAAGGGATTGGCGCTTCGGAGCATATCAAGCAAGACGTACGAAACAGACAGTTGCACATCACACATGGGAAACACAGGGGCCAGGTCGCCACGCAAAAGATGACCATAAGTGGCGCATCTGAGATCTATTTGTAATCGCATTAGAATAAACTCTGACCGCCGAGAAGCCCTGCATGAGCTCAGCCAGAGTTGTACGGTGTCCTTCGTTGTCCGCAATTGAGTGCCAGATAACTTTTCCTAAGACTGCTGCCAGAAGGAAAAGAGATGGCGGTGGAAGTACTGCTGCACATCTCGAAATGGAACAGTGTGTGTCGAAAACTCCGGCAAGCGAGAGGCATGCACGAACGGTATTATGAGCTAATGGCATCACATGGTCACTCTATCCTCCCTCCTTCGTTTTGTGATGGAGTATCTCCCCTTCACTCATATTAGTAACCAATGATAAGAGAGGTTTGTTTTTTAATCCCAACAGTAGGTGGAGGCATATCCGCCGTCCCCTCTTTCGTATAAGGTATCATTAGTATTAAGCTAAAATGTGTCCTTGTCCGAAAACCGGAGCAGGCCTCCGAGTTCAAAGGTCGGCTCTTGTTTCTGTCATGTAAATTGTTCACTAACTGTAAACAAATTCATCACTCAGTCAACCTACCCGAGTAGCAGAATAGTTGTTTTTCCAATCCTGGTAATCCAACACACAACCTCTTGGGCTAGATTGGAATTTCAGACTGATACACGAGAAGGGTTAGAATATTGTTTTGGCCTTATCTATTGGTAACCTGAGGAGGTGGGATTGAGCTGTCATCAATACGTGGTTATTGATTACATATCGGAGGATGCTACACTCCCTCTATATATATGGGCTAATTCCAGTAGCGTTTGTCACGCAAGTAACGCATACAAATCTTTTCATGCATATTTTAATAAATATTTTAGCACTACTATTCTAAAATTTTACGATTGATCTACGTTTTAAAAGAATTTCAGTCAGAAACGTACATTGACTTGCAAAGTATGAATACGCAGAGTAGAGGACTGCCATGAATAAGAAATTGCTTACATGTAAAGCTCTTAAAGATAATAACGCAAATAATTTCTCATGTAGATTTAATACAATTTGTTTGTTTCTTTTGATTTTTGGCTTCCTTTTTTTACTTTCTCTGCTACGTATAGTACAGGCATTGGCAAAATCGGCTCAACTGGGCCATCCCTCCTGTGCACTGCTGTTCAGGTTCCGACATTCAGTGGCGAGTAAGGCTAGTTCATGAAGAGTAGCACAGAGAATTTGCTGAAGTTACAAGAACAGCAAAGTTTGCTGCTTAATATGCGGATTTTAATTTACAAATATAGAGCGTTACCATATCAAACGCCACTTTGATCAGAAGCATAAATCAAACTGGTGATCTTACCCGTATTTATTTACTATTTCACAAGTAGTTTCTGAATACTCGTATTTGTAAACATATAATGGGGACGATATAATTTGACTCTTTAGGGCTTTAGTTACTTACTTACTAGTTTATTTAATATAAACTAGTATTTCAAAGTTTGAACTCAATGTTAAGTTAAAATCCAAACAATGCATGTTGATAAAATAGTTTAAAAATATTTTAAGGCTAAATAGCAATGGAACTTTAGTGCTTTATTCATTGTGAAAGAGAAACAATTCAACATCTAAATCATCAGGCAGCGTGAGAATATTAGGTCCATAAGGTAAAGGAAGGTAAAGATGCATAAGATAAGTGAAGATTGTGTAATTTGCCCAACCGCACTAGGTGGCTGTAATAATTATTGTATGTCGAATGTGTTTAATATCAACAAAACGGTTAATAACAGTGCAGAAATTATTACTACAGCGCAGGTGGAACGAAACCACGACTACAGGAGTGCAACCTTTATTACTCGGGAAGAGAATGTGGGGTGAGTGAGGCAAATTCAATCGCTACCTCTCCTCTCGTGCCCATGCCAGGTATTAGTAGTAGGGGAAGTGTTGCATTCGACTCTAAATTTAGATGTCCAGATTTCTCCGGAAATGTGTACTTTGAGACCCCCTTAGAAAAAGATCCGCGCGCGCGTAAGTGTGTGTGTGTGTGCGTGTGTGTTTGTGTGTGTGTGTGTGTGTGTGTGTGTGTGTGTGTGTGTGTGTGTGTGTGTGTGTGTGTGTGTGTGTGTGTGTGTTGTCTGCATTGAGCATAAATCAAAAATGAAAAGTCGGTTAAAAACCAAAGTTGATGTTTAAGTTAAATATTCTTCAAGGATATGAGAAGAAGATTTTGAAGAAAATTCCTTCATCCTAAACTACCCATTTGGTGGAAAATTCTTCGAAAATTTTGATTTTCTCAAAAATGGCTCTAACGATTTTGATTAAAATGAAATACGTGTGTAATATATATGTATGTAATATGTTGTTATGGCAAATGAAATGTATATTTTGAATCTTCTATCTATAGCCCATGTAGTCCTGTTTACTGTTGATGGCTTATGCATAACTGGTAAACCGCGAGACAGACCAAATCTTACTGTACAAAAAGATGTGAATCTTCTTAAAACACACAAGGTATGGATGTCCAAATGCATTTTTTGTGGAGTGAACAATTTCGGAGGCATTCGTCGTTATTTGTGTGAGTTTTGAAATGCTTAAACTTTTCTCAAATGGAAGGTCGTTCTTCACTTTTTTATCTCTTGACTGTGCAAAGAGAACGGAATTTCAAAGCCTTCATATAGCGGCCAGCTTTAAAAGATTTGACTATTTCTCAAGAGTGTAGAGAAAGTTATGTAAGTGTAGCACATCAAGTTTTTATGATATATGTTTTGACCGCGCCAATTGCCACTCCTTAAAATGGGAAGGAAAGAGTTCTTCTTAGCATTTGAACGAGTTTATATTTCCATATACGGCATTCAGAGGGTATGCAGAGAAGTTTAAAAGCCAGATTATAGGTAATGAAGGAACTTACACTCTCCCATTTTATGCATAGTTTTTATTTGGCAGAATTTCTCTGAACTTTAAGATACGGAGTTGGGAAACAAGCGTGAGTTTGTCAGGTTGACGAGAAGAAGGCGATCCCCAAGGATGACGTCACTTGTCATCAATTAGCTACCGCTGTGTTCCATGCAAATCAGGGCACGTTCTACCTGTTGTGTAATTAACCCAACAAGAACGTGCAATGTGGGGAACATACCTGACGTGTCTGTCATCATCAGTACTGAGGAGAGAAGAAGAATTCGAGGCGTCTCTAAGGCAGTGCTGAAGAACAGAATGTTAACTTACCGATAGTGGAATGTTACTTAACTGGCACCCATTTTTGTGAGGTCCCAATATCCACGCATTTTATAACTATTACAAGTACTTTTACTTTCTATAATACGTATAGTAAGCAGGAGTATTGTATTCGACATTCGACTCAAACATTCGATGTCGAGATTTCGCCAGAAATATATGTTTTGAGGTCCGCTGTGAGTCTGTGAACAGCATAATCCAAAAACGAAAGGTCGCTTAAAAACCAAAGTTGGTACTTAAGCTTAATATCGTTCAAGAATACGATACGAAGATTTTGAAGAAAATTACTCCAGCCTAAACTATCATTTGCATGGAAAATTCTTCAAAAATTTTGATTTTTTCAACAATGGCTCTAACGATTTTGATTAAAACATTTAAACATATTTTATGGCAAATTAAATGTATATTTTGAACTTCCTAGCATGTTGCCCATGTAGCCCTGTTTACTCTTGATGACTTTTGCATAACTGGTAAACAGTAAGAAATAGACCAAGCCTTACTGTACAAAAAATGTAGATCTCGATAAAACACAGAATTTACGTCATACACAGTTTCTTTGTGGAGTTCACCATTTTCGAGATATTGCCTGTTATTAACTTCAAGATTCAATCTCTTGTAGAGATGGAGATATCAGTGTCATAAGAAGAATCAGAAGATTTTCGCCTCAATGCGAATATTCTTTTGGCCTTAAAACTCGTATTCCTTTGGCTTTCTTCGGACCGTTTCTTACATATTTTGAGTGAGATGCCCATTTACTCGTTGAAAGCTGGGCTTCATCTGAAACTGTAGGAAAAAATTGCTTTCAGAAGCACAAATAGAAGGATTTGGTCGTCCTTTCTGACAATTCTCAGTTCTGCTTGTCCCGTATTAACGTCATTCACTTTACTTCAATGTCGCTTTAATACATCAACTAACTAGGTATATGAAATAAATATTTAAGGATACCTATATGTATACACTAACTAAACTTGTAAAATAAATCCTTTCACCCTACTTGGATTTTACGCAATAGCGTCTGAAATTTTCCTCTCACCGCCGCAAAAGCAATAATGCCCTTGGAAGCCATAGTTCTCAGCTTACTGACTAGTCGTCTCATTATCTTCAGGTTTAAGAGGCTTCTGGAATGCTCTACCAGTGTCACTACGTGATGGGGTTACTAAGTTCAGAAAAATTGAATGCCCCATTTTCCAATCCCGTCCCATAAGTCCCATAATACCACCTTTTCCTCTCTCTCTCTCTCTCTCCTTATCAGGAGGGTTGCATAAGAATGTCTAGTGTTCTGAGCACACATCCTCCCATGTTTTTACTTATGACATGTTCTGATAATGCGCAAAATTAATTAAAATTAATTAATACTAACCCGTGCCATAATGGACTGAAATATCTCAATAAACTTAACTACCGAAAGTGTGCTTGTATTTTTCTAATGGCATAAAAAAATTGAAACTAGCCATGTTTTTCAAATACGCTTAATATATTTATATGAAAGAAATTTAAGTATGTAATAGAACATACAAAATGTGGGAATGCAGCTTGAATCAATACTAGATTTAACACGTATTTCTTTTTTATAGTCTGGGTATTGTCGTCGCTGATCTTGCACACATCGGAAAATGAATTGTTTTAGCATTGGCCGTTATCAGTCTATGGAATTCTTATATTAACTTCACTCCACTGTCTGTCGTATCATTTACCACACAAGGTTTTCCATAGTCTGTTTGGCACCAAGGTAGGAAGTATTTGAGTCCCAAGAAGTTTGATCCTCATTTAAAACATCTAAATCTGTACTTAACTTCTTAAACATGTCCAAACTCTTGACTGAAATGAACCCATCAGTTCCCTTATCTGAAATAATAGAGACATTCAAACCTCAGTTTGTGAATATGTCTATATGTTCTGAATAAACAATGCAAGCGTGCTAAATTTAAATTTATAGAATTATACAGGCACAAAAGAAAACTTACTCAAAAGATTTGTAACTTCAACAGGAAAAAGAATGTACAGTCATTCCTAAAGGAACTGGAGTCACGTTTCGAAGGAAAGAGTCGCGTATGCATTGTTTAGTCATCCCTAGGTGCGGGGAGCAAGGCCCGTGTGAGGTCAAAGGTCTTATCTACCAAAGCAGCAGGCGAGCGACAAGTTCTTGAATAATTGAGGGAGAATCAAGGAAGAAATAACTCTGCACCTTTAGCACAGGGCGTTTATGTAATTGAAATACTTATGTCGGACGATATGTTTCTAATTTAGTTAAGGATATTTATTACTGCTAGAATGGTTCTTTGTTATAGCAATTATTACAAATAAAATGTGTTTAAATAGCTATAAAATTTAATTACATAATGGTCATATTCGCTATTTGCTCTGACAAACAAGTGTTACGACCAAAACTTACACTGATGGCTGTACTAATGGAAGTAATTTAACATCATACGACTCTAGCATTATACAGCACCCTAACAGGCTAATAGCAACAATCTTAACTTTCTAAGCTTGCATCAGTGGAAATACTATGAAGCATAGGATACACGTGAAAGCAAGTCTTGCTTACATTTGGTTATAATCAGCAATTCAATTACAAATGAATATTAATTGGTTTATACCTATAAAATGAAAGAGCTTCAGTTAACTAAAGAATTGTATTCTATACCTTTCGAATGTTGTAAGAAATTGAATATCTGAAAAACAAGCTCTCTCGTTTTACATAGAATTCGGAAAGAAGAAGAAGAAGAAGAAAAAAAATCGGCTATTATTTGAACCTCCGTCCTGCAGTTTCAGAAGCCGGTACTCTACAAAAGCGCTATTATGGTATCCAACTCTGGCTATTCACATTAATGGACCTCAGGCCTGGAAGACCTGCTTTTAGGATATCTCAGGTTTTCGAAATTCATGTGTTAGAAACATCCGAGAGTCTCCTTTAAGGTATTGGCCAGGGTAAGCAATCTCATTGTAAATGGTTAAACGAAAATATACTGATACATAGTATATGCAATTAAAAACAATAGTATCACTGCTATCCTGACATTACTTTGTAACAAAGTATTGATGATTTATCTTGTCTTATTTGAAGCAGAGCTGGATCCTCCTCCCTTTCTTGGCAAAATCGTCAATCCTAGAATTTGGGATCCTGTTGTAGATTTACCAGAAGCTCCTTCTCTAAGTTTGAAAGTCTTTCGTGTCCCTGAGTGTTGCGTGCATAATTTTTTATGGTTTTTAGTTTAGAAAAGCTACGTTCAACTGCAGCACTACTTGCTGGAATAGTTAACACTAACTCGCACAGTTTTGTCACTTCACTATACGGTCTGTTCAGTTCATTTTCTTTTATGAAGGCTAGAAGATCATTCACAGATTTGTGATGCATGTCTCGAGACAAGTAACTGGCAGAGAGTTGTGACCTCAACGTAACAAAGTCAAAGATTGTCCCATAGGACTCTTTTAGTGATTGAAAAAATAATTCTGGAAAAGACTATTTGTATTTGAAATTCTTAAAATTTATCAGTTCCAGAAACCACAAAGACTCAATATTACCCAATCTTTCTCTGAGATGGAGTAGAAGCGTATCCAGAACCTCACAATACACACGTTTGTAGTGCGTTTTCCTATTCAAACCATCACTGCTGGTATGACGTTTCGTAGGCGGTGGATCACCAATGGCTTCTTCAACTTTGTGCCATACTTCATCGACGGAATTGCGCTTCTCTTCTAAGGCCGTCTGTAATTCCGTAACTTTCAATAAGGAATATCCAATATCAGATGACTTTGCTTGGAGAATATCATACAGAGTGTCCATGATGGGGAATATTATAGCAAACATCTCTAACATAGATTTGAAGGTGAAATACTCCATTGTGCTTACGAAACCGCGTGCAGCAGTATAAGTATCTGGATCCCATTTCTCATCTGCATTTGCAATAGTTTCAAACAATGAAAAAAGTTCTTTTCTGAATTCATATATTCTTTCCACCAAACGAGAGCTGTAGCTCCAGCTCGTTTGCGAAACATTTGGCAATCTTCTGTGTATCTCATTATCCAGGGCCTCAGTTCTCTTAGAAGACTTGGAAAAAATGCTGCTATTCCATTAACAGTCATGAAGAATATCCTGCATTCTCGAATGTGTGAAATCGCCTGTGACAGAATTGGATTTAATCTATGGGCGAAACAATGCCCAAATAGAGCAAATGATCCTCGTACTTTTGCTTGAAGTCCATTTAAATACCCCGCCATAACAGCTGCACCATCATATGTCTGAGCAACTAGCTTTTCCCCAGAGTCAAATTCATCCATGAGTTCCTTTACAATTATGTATAATGCATCAACTGACCGACCATCTGAAATATTTATAAAGCGGAGAAACCTTTAATGAACGTCACCGTCAGCTCCAACGAATCTCATTACTGCAGAAAGTTGGGATAAATTTGCAGCATCTGTACTTTCATCCAAACTAATGGTTACAAAACTGGTCTCTTTGATTTCTCTCTTTATCTCCATTATTAGAACATTACTTATTGACTCAATTAAGTCATTCTGGATCAGATTTGATAGCCCAGTAAACACTGTCCCCTGCTCCATGAAAGTTCTTAACTTGTCGTCATACAGACAAAATAGGTTTACAAGTTCTGCATAATTCCCCTTGCTGCTGGATTCTGATGACTCATCGTGACCCCTAAATGCTAATTCCTGTTTCCCCAAAAAACAAACAATATAAATTACTTCTCTATTTTTTCTTACTAGTTCGTTGTGCCGATTTTCCCTCACTTTCTTCTGAGTATCCACTAAATGGTCAATTCTGGATTTACCGAATGTTTTCAGTAGAATAATGGTTTGGAGATGAGTGCTAGTCAAACTGTGTCTTTTAATTGCTTTATGGATGTTTCCCATGTCACTGAACCCGCCACTAGACCATACATTTTTTTCGTTAGCAAACAGGAGACAACACCAACAATAAAGCTTTTGTTTGTGCGGACAACTAGTAAGCCATTCATTAGTAATATATAGCTGTAAATTGAATTTTCTTACACAGCTTTTCATTGGAGTAGTAATGTTTAAGCCTGGCATTGGTCTTCCTTCCTGCACAATTTTAATCCTTTCTTCACAATTTCTAGAAGAAAAACTTCGTGAGATGGTATTGCACACAATGCAGCCATCCGCGTCTGCAGTTCTGCTCTCCAAAGAAAGCGAAGATTCCATATTTCCTCCCCTCTCCAAGTTTTTAGGTCCAAGCTGCAAGCACTAGTGTACGCAAGGTTTGAAACTGCTTACCTTGGTCTAGCACGGAATGTGGTAAACTATCTGAAAATCTATCATAAATAAACTTTTAACAAGATCTCAGCGATATCGCACTTGCCATCGAATAATAAAGCTAAACTCACTGCAAAACGTCACTCGTTACTTATGTATTCACTTAAAATACACTTATTAAACTGCAACAATACTGGAAGGTCATTCGCCTAGACCCACACTGAGCACATGTGCTTCTCTTGAGCCAATGCCGCGATGGCGCCCGAGTTGACCCGAATACCTACGGAAACGAGTCCCCACGGACACACTACGTTGTTGCACGAATGATTGCACGTATTGAGAACGTATCGTACAATAAAGCGGAAATCTTAGTTCAGGTCAACTGCAGTAGCCAAGCGCTAAACATAGAATCAGAACGTGCTGCTAAATAATGTAATATAAATAATTTTGTAGCATTGCACTGCTTACCTTGCGTACATGGACCACACGCCACTGGTATCCAACTCTGGCTATTCACATTAATGCACCTCAGGCCTGGAAGACCTGCTTTTAGGATATCTCAGGTGTTCGAAATTCATGTGCTAGAAACATCCGAGAGTCTCCTTTTGAGAAATAAATCCATCTATTAGAAACGCCGGGATCTATGAATGTTATATTTGGGATGTTCCCAAATTCCCACCGTCTCCTTTTTACTTCTTGTGCAATAGGTACATATTAGACGCCACATAATCAAATTACGTTCTATATTGCTTGTTCGCAGTCAAATTAACGAAACAACATGCTTTAGTCTTCCCTTCAAACAGAATCCATTTGTTCTTGCCTTTAATTTTTCCTTACTCTTCGGAGAAGACGAAAAACTATAATGGTAATAATATAACAATAAGAATAACAACAACAACAATAACAATAATAATAATAATAGTAATAATAATAATAATAATAATAATAATAATAATAATAATAATAATAATAATAATGATGATGATGATGATAATAATAATAATAATAATAATAATAATAATAATAATAATAATAATAATAATAATAATAATAATAATAATGATAATAATAATAAGGTTATTTATGTAATAGGTTCCGTAAGAATAAGAAATCCACGTCTAATTGGTTTGAAAGATAAATCAAACAGAGAAATCTCAAAATCTACGTAGGCAATGTAATATATGTTGTATGAAAGTTAATGTTTAACGTAGAAAATACAATAGTCAGTTTCTTTTATTAAGTTCATATGAAAATAATGAGGAGATAGAAATTCATGTTAAAAGTGTATAAAAATGCAAGCATTTATATATGTGATCTTAAACAGTGTTCACACAAGGTTAAAGAGAAAGTTATGAAATGGTTTAGAAAAATATATCTATGTGCAGATGTGTTTTATATTGTCATGTGTTGTAAACCATAAGTAATATTAGTAAAAGGATGAAAACATTTCTTAAAAACATTATCATATTATTGGAGCAAATACGTAATTTAAGAACGATGTTATAAAAGGGTAATGATATGTATGAGTGGAAGAGTGGCATAAGCGTGAAAGTGTGAAGCAAAACACGAGTATGGATTGTAAAAAGAACAAAAAGCATAATGCTTATGGAAATATGACAATGACGTCACAAGTGACAAAAAAGTGTTAGTGAAGTGATGTGATAAGAAAGACTAGAGAAATAATGTCAGAAAGAAAAGACTTTTGAAAACAAAGAATATTATATAAAGTCAGAAGAAACATAGTTTTGTAAACCAGTATGACTGTGAGCGCGAAATAGGAATACAATTAGGACTTATGTTCTTGATGGATTATAAGAATATTTATTCAAACTTCATGTCAAACAATCACAAAGAAAGGAAAACGTATTTATAAACTGAGGGTTGCCGATCGAGATCAAAGTCGAAAAGAAAAGTAATTAAGGTCGTAATATTTTGTTCTCCAGGCAATAACATTATGTTTCATTATTATAACTAATAATGTAAAATAATGTGGGCATTTGAGGCAGAAATTCAGTCGACGTTGACAATGATCCCGTGCTCACCGCAAGATTAGCATGATGACGCTACGTGATAAACGAATAAATTCAAATGAAGAGACCCGAGTTGTAGCGTGGGTAAGACAGACGTTAGCGAGAGCTTAAAGTGGGTGGATGGATGTGAGTCAGCCATTAGCTGATGCTAACGAATAGGGTGCAGTTTTTATCGTTAACCACGATCGGCACCTCTCCAAGTTACAACGATTTTATTAAATAAACCAACGTAAAATGTGCAAGTTTATGTCAGTTGTTCATATTTTCCTACGCATACCCTGAGAAAACAATAATCCATGTGACTACCAGAGCAAGGATACAAAAGGAAGTAAAGTAACACCATCTTTTCTGCAAGTGGCATCATCACCACCTTCCATCGTCATCACTCCTTATTCGCATCAAATTGACAAACAACGTGTGGCATTTTCGTGGTTCCTGGCCTTATGTTCAATCAACACTGCCTTATTTGGTATCAAATTGGCGCCCAACGTGGGGCATTTTCGTGGTTCCTGGCTTCATGTTCAATCAACACTCCTTTATTTGGTATCACTCATTGTGTCAATACCAACATAATAAAAGATGAAGGCGCTACTATCCATTCTGTATGGACAATCGAATCGAGTAACATATAGTAATGTCGTACACCAATGACAATATCAAGCAGCGTAGAATATTAAAAACATTTTATAAATGCTTTAAACTTAGTAGACACATCGCCGAGGATAAATAGTCGTATGAAACTTGAGTATAATGGCAATTATGCTCTAGCTGGATAATATAATATTACGGCTTCAAAGTAGCACATTATATATGTCAGTGTCAATAATTCATCCAAAACTGAAACTTTCCAGAAACATTTTAGTAACAGTCTGGGAATGTTTCAGAGCACACTGCTTTAATATTGAAAATCTTAATGTCAAACATGTTTTTGCGATTAATTATATATTTAAAAGTGACAAATATTTGTCTATGATTCCCGGTTTCCCAGGTTTGGAGAACTCTAAAAGGACTGTAAGGATTTACCAATTTTTTTTTAGAGAAAAGCTAAGATGTATACCTTGTTTGTCCTGCCATTGAGCTTTATAACAAAACAACCGTTAGAATCATTGTTTGGAAACAGAGCAACAAGGGTCCTCAGTAATGTGTGAGGCTTGTTGCAGCGGTTTCCGTTTCAATGCCTGTCATGCTAATCTCGAGTTTTTCGGAGTTTTATCTGGCCGGTAGGCAAATGATGTGTTGGGTTATATAATGCCACACACTTTACCGTCCTCCATTTCCTCATCATGTTACAGGGTCGAAGGGTCAGGCGAGTGCGTGGCAGGCGTGGCATGTGGTTTGAGGAATTGTCTGCCTAGGCTCTGTGTGTGACGGGTCCTCGGAGAGATCCCTCGTTGGGGAATGTTAGGGTTGTATGGGAGTTTCCACCGGAGAGAGCATTTATAATATGTCCAAAAATTAGAGTGACATCACACCTACGTATTGGTAGAGCAGTGAGTTAGGTGACTAACGGTGAACCTGGCACGCATCTGTTTAATTTTGTTGTCCAGGGCTGTTCAACTTGGCGTTTAGTCGCTCTTTGGTGGGGTAATAGATACGAGCTGATTTATGTTTTGAGTAAAACATACTCAGTTTTGCTGGTTTTGTCAAATTAGTAGTTACATACTGATACAAGTAAAGGAAGCATAGTTGCAGGATTCGCTTGAAATAAAATATAACTATCAGTATAAAGCAAATACACTGCCAGGGGGCACCGTAACAGTTACAAACATAGAGAACCGTCATGTTATATTTTGGCGTCTAATTCTCATCACTTAAAGAAATACACTACATTTTAGCTACACACACTGAAACACCTTCATATACGTTGTAGCCAATGAGAGGTAGTATAATTTATTATCCACATGGAGTGCACTCAGCCCGGTAAGATACCTGCCGCTTATCACTTGTAACAGCTTAAGTGTGGTATTCTAATTCTAGGATAGACTATAATACGTATCTGCAGTGTTAAGATTGCCGCTTGCATCCGAGCCTGCCACCTCCTGGAGGGGAGATTTTCACAAAGTACTGGGTGTCCCAAAAAGAACGCAATTTTTTAATTTAAGTGACTGTCATCTGTTTATATTGCGATTACCAATTTTCATTGTCAATTTCATTTGAGCATATTGTTATCGGCTAAAATGGAGGGATACACAAAGGACGAACGCATTCAGATTTTAAAATTGCATTTGAAGTACGCTGAATGCTACGCAGAGACCGTTTGAAGACCGTGTAATTTTTGGTAGGTGAAATACGCGTAATCTGTCAACAGTGCAGACTGGTAAGGAAATTTTGAGATATAGGACCAACAGTGAACATCAAATCACTTTGGACATCCTCGTTCTCGTCGATCGGTAGAAAACGTCGTTATCGTCCGTTCACAGTTTGTATGGCCACAATTGCAAGAATTGAACGTGGAAGACTTGCGGTTCCAACAGGATGGGTCAATCTGCCACACTGCCATTGGAACAAGAAGGTTACTCAGAGAAAGATCCCCTGCTCGTCTCACCTCTCGCGTGAGAGATCGTGAGATTTGACGCCATTAACTTTTTTCCTGGAAGTATGTCAAATTTTTTGTTTGTATAAAGAGTCTACGAACCACCCCCATTTCACAACAGAAATTAAATGTGTCATGGGTAAAATTCAAATGTGTGCAGAGTAAGCCGTGGAGGACATTTGCCTGATATTTTGTTTCATGTACTCCCTATTGGCATAATAATATTAGCAATTTTGAAATAAATTATGTATTTTATTAGTAAATTAAAACTTGCGTTCAATATAGGATATCCAATATATGCTCCTCTGCTTTGTGATCACTATATTCATGACCATACATTACTGTGAAAACAAATGTGGAATTTTTCTTAGACAACACAGCTTTGAAAACATTCGTCTTGCATACACTGAAGATGTGTAACTCAAGTACCAAAGTCGACATGTGTGCACTTTAGGATCGTGTAATTCATGCACAGAAGATATGGCATCAAACCCACTGTTTTTGCCCCGTTGCCGAAAATGACGCAGCGATCCTACAACTTGTGGCTGAGTTCCATGAAAACTATTAAATAAACTGTCTGTTCAGGAAGGAAGCTTGTCTGGAGATGAAAATACTAGCAAGGCGTTTAGTACGCCTGTACTCTCTCGGACCAAACTTGGCATCGAACCAAACCCTTTCGAAGAGAGTTATGGTCTGGATAATAACAAAGAGCTGGAGAAGGGTTGGGCTAAACTAACCCGGAAGGAGCAATACATGCTACAGAAGCTATATATTTACATTGAGTGGCAGAAATTTGTGGCGTAGGGGTCCTCTCTTTAATTTACGTTCAAAAGATGCATGTATCCCAAACAGGAATGGAGTTAAGGAAAACGTATAGTCAAGATATTTAACATGATTTATCGAGAGGAATGCCGGAAGAAGACAATTGGAATGAATTGGTCTTTGTTACAGTATCTAGTACACTTGTTAAACGGAAACTTGTGGAAGACTGGCAACATATAACGGGATTGGTTCAAGAAAATCTGTACTAGATAGCTCTACAATGGCATATTGCAAACGAAGAAACAAAAAGTGTCTGATGTATTGGAATCACATAATATTCTATAGTCACTCTTTCACAAACTATTCTTGCAGAACTAGATTGTTCTATCTACTTCTTGTTAATACTGACAAACCTTCACTACTCATTTACTCTGTACAGAAAGTGAATTTAGTAAAATGCAAGGATATCATGATCATTTAACGAGGCCTTCGTAGCTTCCCCTTCCTTCCCTCTCTTTACCCCTCCACAATCACACCAGTATTCACGCTACTGCCTGGGCATAGTTATGACCAATGAAATGTCGGTATGAAAGTAAGGTAATGACTATTTCTGATGGCTTACTAAATCGTCACTCATTAAGTTACAACTGTGACTTACTTCACACCATGTCGTATACATCATAAGCTACACGTGGCCAGATTATTGGTCTATGGCAGGCTGGTAACACAGTTCGACAAACTTCAGAAACTTAAAAATTCACAGAAATGCCTATAACTAAATTTTAACACTACTCAAGAAAGGCAGCTTATTGCATATTTTAGAGGAGAACCTTTCATTCGAAAGCAGAAGCTCTATTATAATATAATGTAATATAAAAACATGTTTAGAGCTATTTCAATTCGAATTTCAATTCCAGTATAAATATAGGGAGAATGTGCAGAAGGATTAAACGTTATTATGTTTTTCATTATGATATTGCACTGAATTACTTTTAGGGTAAAGCTTTACTCGTGTTTATGATTATAAAGATAAAATTAAACCTTTTCTTACTACACAGAATCATTCAACCCAATAAACGCTGCTTATTTCAAACAAAATTTGCAACCTTTTCCACAACAGGTATTACGAATTTGGAGATGGCTCTAAAGAAAATTAAAACGTGGCTATTCTACCAGGATAGGTGTATCTAGCCTTCCTCACTCCCCTTTCTTTGTCCTCGTTACAGCCTCTTGACCCGTATTGCAAAGCTGACAACAGCTCATTGGTCAGCACTTACGCCTCATCCCTTGCGAGACCCCGTAGGACGACAAGAACCTGAAAGATGGTTCAAAACAGTACTAAATTCGTCTTCTGTACATAGGTGTAATAAGAATACAATACGCTAAAGCAATATTCAAAACTTTCTAAATCCAGTCACTATGCGATGGCTTTGAAATACAGTTCTATTTGTCTGAACACAAAAAAGAAATATTGAAGGGGGAAAAATAAGAGCTTGGCGATTTGCAGTCGAGAAGAGTATAAAATATCTGAAAATGGAAACCAATAACAAGAAATATTTCGGAAATAGTTAACTCTACAAAAAATGTATCTGACATAAATTATGTGCTTTAACGGATCCACATTTTCATGCAGTAGGTTTGTGTATCTCTTACGGTTTACAATTTATGCAAAAATCACTTCAAAATGAAGGGGGCATCAAACAATATTCCCAGAAAATAAAAAAAAAAAGAACATTTTATTTGTTATGAAAATGTGTCAAACACATGGTATTTTAACTGAAATTGTTAGAGCCGTTTTTGAGAAAATAAATAATTTCCACTTTTTTCGTATAAAGTTGGGGGATTTTCTTGAAAATCTGCGCGTTGCATACTTGGAAGATGCTGAATTTTAATAAAAACAACTTTTCGTTTTTGAGTTATACTGTTCACAAACATACACACACACACACACACACACACACACACACACACACACACACACACACATAAACATAGGTGAACACACTCTCGCATACGTACACACACGCTTATTTGGTTTATGGGACCTCAAAACACACATTTCCAATTAAATCTCAATATTCAATTTTTGGGTGAAATACTACACTTCACCTAGTTACCATACATAATACAGAAACTAAAAATGTTTTCCGAGATGAAATTATTCAAAACAATATGTATGTCTGAGTTTGATAGCTGTGAGTCCTCTTCATTCTTTCAGGGCGTAGGTCGGAAGATACTAAGCATTGTGTCGAACAAAAATGCTGAAATGTTATGTAATTTTAAAGAGCTTGATTTACTTAGTCATGAAAAATACTGATTATAACACTTTTATCCTGAATGGCTACATTTAACATTTTGTGCTGTTTAACGCATTACAAATATTCAACTTGCAGAAACTGTTATATTTTAGTGCTTGCTATGACACCACTGTCTGTCCCATATGAGGTGTACACATTTAATGAATAGTCAAGGTATCTGTTTTTAAAATTCTTTGAACAACAGTTATTTAGCTTAACCTGATCTTTTGTTTTCTCACTCCTTAATGCTCTACGCATTGACCCAGGTATTTTTCGAATCTTCCTGAATGAATTTAGACAATTTGCAAAGCATGTTTCCTGTTGTGCATGTTAGCTTGGGCAGGAAATGTAACTACTGCTATTATTTTCCAACTAGATTGCCGTTGCTTCATTGTTGTAATTATACATAATGTGATATATGAACATGACCAGAATTATAATTAAATAATACCGGACAGAGAAGATAAACTTAAAGCAATACCCTGATTAAAAACTAATTACTGTTTCCTTTAGCATTTAATTGATTAATATAACACGTATTTGTAATAATGATAAACAAAAGCATTAAATACTTGTAACGTTCCAGAATTCAATAACCTCCCAGCTCCATAACACTGACAACCCCTGTTTGAAGTATGTCTGCTCAGTTATTTTGTGTAATCCAGCGTCACTGGAAATAGCAATTTGGGATATATGGTTATTTACAATTTACTAACGCATTTCGACATATTCATTGCTTAGAAATGATGCAATATTTTTGTAGATTCGCAAACTTTGAGATAAGATTTTATGAACCTGATGCTACAAAAAGTGTTATTTGAAATAAATTGTTCATGTTAAACCGCTCTAAATATTTCTTGTAGTAGGTGTTTGTCCACATCTTATTGTTTAACGGTTATGCGAAATTAAATAAAATTCCTTCCAAACGAAGAGTACTTTACAGGTCATCACCAGAAAACTCAATATATTTAATTTAATTTGTAATGCAGAAGATATATTCAATATATATTTTTAAAATCACAATCTGTAGAACTATTTTAAGGAATTAAAGTTTTTGTAAAAATGTTCGGTAAAAGGGGTAGATTGGTTGGGAGGGTTTTCTTTAAAATCTTCGTATCGTATCTTTGGAAGTTATTGAGCAAATACCATGTTTGGTTCCATTCGAGATTTCGTTGTCTTTTAGTTCGTGATTGTCGTCTTTCTTGAGTTATGGTGTTAAACACACAATGAAGAGACACACACACACACACACACGCGCGCACACACACACACACACACACACACACACACACACACACACACACACACACACACACACACAGAGAGAGAGAGAGAGAGAGACACGATCGGGTGGGCCTTTTCCTAAAAATTGTTCTCTTTCTATTCAGGGTGCTCAAATAATTTATTTCCTGTATAATCTCGAAATGGAATTTTTGGATGGAGTATAATACTTACCCTTAGCTACTATAGGTAGGTGGCACAGAGACTGAAAACTAAAGCTGTAACCTTCTGAGGAAAGGAACCATTAGAGCAAACACGTTATACATAATCAGACATAGGAACAGTTTAACAATAGAGCATTGAAGAAAATGATGTAATAACTGTTAATATTGATTAGAACATACGTGGTTACGCGCAATGCCATGGAAAAGGTACGAAACTTGAGGGCTACTCTAGATAGTGATCCACTTTTGAACATTTGCATATCACTTCTCTCTCCTATATCACCCTTCCAGCAAATCAAAATGTATTGTGACAGAAACGACATAAATCCCGTTCTGTTGCTTTTTTATCACTTTGCTGTCCTCTTAATATTTTAGTACAAATACACAGTTTTCTTCTCGTAGTTAACACAATCCACAGTCTTTTCTGCTATCCCAACTCACAACTATTCTTCTCATAACCTTGCTCTGTCCTTCAAGGGTCTTTCTTCAGTTTCTCTGTCCCTTGCACACTTAACTACGGCGTTACAATCACTCGCGACGATCAACGTATCTTCCAGGACGACACACGCACGCGCAGCAGTCTCACACAGGCTGATACACTGGTCGACATTCCCATAGCTCTACTCTCTCTCTCTCTCTAAAAATATTTTGTTGTTTAACGACGCTATCAATTGCTAGGATCACATCAGCGTCGCCGGTGTATCAGAATTTCATCCAGCAGGAGTTCTTTTACATGCCAGTAAATCTACTGACATGGAGCTGTCGTTTCTAAGCACATCGATCTGTGCCGGATTTGAACCCGCGACATGGGATCAGTAGGCCAACGTCTAACCAACTGAATCACCCAGAGCGACTGTACTCTCAAACTCACTCACACTGACCCTACTGCTGTCTCATGTCCTTTTATACTGGGGATGACATCGCACGACCTTTCGAGTAACTCTCCACACACACGTATCGCCACGACTCAGCCAGAAGCTTCACGAACGTTCTCGATTCCTTTTTTTTTCTGCCGCCTCACTGTTTACGGTTATGTACACACAGTCACGCGAGGCAGTCCGGCATTTAACGTCTCTACCCGCTGGCCGGCTTGGCATGTGGTGTGAAATAACTTGGCCTTGTCGGTCCATTGTTCTACGCCGACCCCAAGGTATAATGAAGTAGTGTAAGAGTATAATGAAACTATTTCTACAGATGCTAACGGTTAACCTGAAGGACAGTTTGTAGATTCCATAGAAAAATAAATTATTGTATGAAGGTCCTATAAATGTAACAGGTCAGATGTTTGGAATGCATTTTCGGCTACGTAAGTTTGCTGTCAAATTTATTAGCTCTGCTGAATGCCAATGTGGCTCCTATTGGATTTCTATGTCTCCAGGATGTAATACATAGAAAGTGCTTTGCGCAATAACATGAATGAGACAGCTGATACAAACGTCGACATCAAAAAGTATTCATTCAGAATATACCTAATATGGTTAGGGTATCTGAAGTATACTGTAGAGAAAAGCCTAATCACAATGATAATGGTAGAGATAGTGGCTTTTAGCACTCTGAAGTTATAAATCCCGCACTTTGATTCGTACATTTAGCATTTTGTAGTATTTATGAATTTGAAATTTACTACTTTATATTATTTTGAAGAAAAATCATATAATTTGAGTTCACTGAGATAAACAAGGTACGTATTGCTCATAACGTTAATGTGAATTTAAAATCATGTTTTAATGGGTTAGTAGTGATACAAAAAGGCATAAACTAAGTTTTGAATTTATTTTGAGCTTATAGGCAACAAGGGAAAAACAGGCCTAATCATACAGTCTAAACATAATACAGAGAATTTTATATATATATAATTCAGAATAGTAGAAACTACACAAAATTAACTTGTCATTCAATAGCAGTGTTGGATGAAATCATAGAATACAACTGAAAATTTTATTCTGTCATTCGTTTTCTCCTGTCACGTATAATTGCGTGAGTTGCTGAAGTATAGTCTGGCATCTATGCAGAACTTCCTACAGGCAAACTCTGGGTGTTTAAGAATGGTTTATAAAAACTTGTAAGAGCAAGGAACAAAAATACATAAATTTTTCTGACCTACTGACCACACTCGAGTGTTTTGCTCTTAACTTAAATTGCTCTGGAATAAGTAGATTGTGCTTGCCGAGGAATTTAATTAGTTGCCTGTAGATTACGTTTTCAAATAATTTGCTTAGGGTGTTTAGTGGACTGATTGGTTTGTAATTTTACGGT
This sequence comes from Tenodera sinensis, assembly GCA_030765045.1. NCBI lineage: Eukaryota > Metazoa > Arthropoda > Insecta > Mantodea > Mantidae > Tenodera > Tenodera sinensis. The sequence goes on along the minus strand of CM060962.1, from coordinate 234,413,788 downwards.
CTGGATTTGCCGTGTGCTGCTTTGGAAAGTGAAGCACATGTGCTATTTTCCATATTTCCGAAAACAATCCATACGTTAAGACGTAAGTGAATATTACAAAGAGGAGTTCTAGTGCTTCGTTCGGTAGATTCCGTCGATGTGCGTTTGTCTTGTAGTTGTTCTTGTATACTAGTAGAAGACCCCTTTAAGGTCAGACTGTGTTTTACATTTGACTAATTCTCTGGGAAGCGTGCCTAGTAATGGCAATGTCCAGAATATCCGGTCTCTGATTTCGTGCGACGGGAAGAAAAGTTGGTTCGCGTGGTGTATGTATTACCTATTTAGAGTTACTTTCATACTTTAAGGAAAGTGGTACATGTGCCAAGTTCAATATGATGTTGAACTATAGACAATCAGCATTCAGAGGGGTTAGCTCCATCATAACAATTACATCATCCATCCAATATATGTTTTGACAAGCTGATAATACAAAATGTGCATTATGATTTCATAATTTTTGTCAATAGGCCTTTTAAATGAGGTCTATAAATGAAATTTTAAGAATACGTGTTGCTACTTAGGGACACATAGGTACCTGCCACAGTTTTGTTTACAGATCTTCCACTTTTTGGGAGAAAGGAAGTACTTAATGGTGAACAATATGAGTGGATTAGTTTTTTATCCGGTGAATTTATAACCTCCAAAAATTTTGCATAGAAAAAATATTATTCTACTTGAAATGTATAATTTTTAATTTTTAAAAATTCAATATATTGCAGAAAAAATTATACTTCCACTCATTTTGTCAAACTAGATGGTTTGTAATCTCACCTCTAACTTAAGTGGTTTCTGAGAAAAGTGTACCCAAAGCTGTAATATTTAAACTTGTGGAAAAATGCAAAAAATAAAATGAATATACTTTTAGGTTACCTCACCAATATTTAAAACACCCTTGCACAATAGTCTCCTTGTTTCATTGGTTCCTCACTCTCCCTCTTCAAGATACTTTTCTTGAGTTTAGTCTCTCTCGTCAATTCTTAAGCAAATTTTGGTGCAGTTATAAATTTATAACAAATTTAATATCAATGGTGATACTGGTATTTAAAAAAGGGACGTGAACCAGCAGATGCCACATTTACATATCCATTAAAGGACCTAAATATTAAGAATGTCCATATTGTGACACATCATTGGATTAGTAAAAGCTCGCAGATTTTTATAAGTCACAAAACTAAAACAATTTATTTTTTGAACCATTCACACTTAATACTGTCATTAACAGTGCGGTGTCTGCTGCATTTGTTTCATTGCAGTTCCAATTTTGGTATTCTGCATATAATTCCCCCGCTATGGTTATGCGGCTCTTTAGTTGCAGGAATGCAACCAGGTCTGTACCTGGAGGGTTGTATGCCGCCAGCACTAGCACCCGATCCCGATTAAAAGTGACAAAGGTTCCTGTGGCCTCCTCCTTAAAATTAAGAAAAAGCACCTGTCATCACCATCAGCAGCACAAAAGTATCGTAATACCTGCGTGCCCACCACTAACGCCGCAACCCATAATCCCATAAAATACAAACAAAGCTATACAGAAATGAATTAAGATAACCATTATCTCTATTTATTAGGAAAACACTCAACAGCAACACTCTGCAACATCACAAGAACTCGCCCCGTCAACAAACACTCAGAACATCACAAAACTGGGAAAAATAAGGCTATACAGAAAGAAATAAAAACTACGCAGAATAAAAGGGCCTGGCATCACCATCCACAACATTTAAAACGTCATAAGGCCTATATATTCACCACCAACGCCACACACGTAAGCCTATAAAAATGATAATATACCCTATTAAATTACAATAAAGGTAGTCTTACTATCGCGGTAATACTGCAGTTGCTTACCAAGAGGGAGATCCGGGTTCGATTTCCAGTACCGGCGTGGGGATTTTCTCCCTCTGAGGGACCTGGTCCGGGGTGCACTCAGCCTCGTAAGGTCCCTGAGGGGCCAATTGAGGAGCCCCTTGATTGAGAAGTAGCAGCCCTTGGTTGCGAAGACCGCATTTTTTCATCCAGAAGGTTTGTACGCTATCCATTCTACTATACAACATAACATTCACATGATTATCTCTACTCGCTTTTGTTTTACGTGATAAACTCACATATTCTTCCCTAATCGCCCTTCAACATACAATTCATACAATTTTCTACGCCTGAAATAGAAATTCCACATAATACATTCACACGGTTTTCTCTCCTCACTTTTCTTTTACGAAACACGATCACACTTCTTTGCCTATTCGCCCTTCAACATAGAATTCATAAAATTTTCTACGTTTGTAATTGAAATGCAAAGTATTAAATTCTAACAGTTATCTTTACTCGCGTTTATTTTACTAAACACAACCGCAATTCTCTTCCTACTCCGTCTTTTACATAGAATTTATACAATTTTCTATACAACTGACATGGAAATGCAACGAATTACATTCACACAGCATTCTCTACTTGCTCTTCTTCCTGTGGTATTTGAGGTTGCTCAAAATTGCTTTTGCATATTGTTTTCCTGGTGTTTTTACTTATCCATTTTGTTTCTTTTGCGTTCTTTGTATTAGTCAACGTAAGTCTAAAAGTTGTAGGGATAAAATCGTCAAACCACAGGCAACGTCGGGTATTTCAGCTAGTATTACTATAAATATGCACTGCTAAGTCTGTAGATTCGGTAGCATTAACTCAGGCTCCGATTTATCCTTCTAGTTTCTTTAAACCTTTATAACTCTTAAGCGAAGTGATATACATACACCTATGGGATAAACGAGATACCCGTTATCGTTTGCATTCAAGTTTTCCACAAGTAATAATTTTAAGTTTAAGAGGTGGAATCAGGACTGAAAAATTCAATTCCACAGCCGGGATTTTAACCATGGATCTTCCACATCGAGCGGCTACAGTAAATTTGTTGGCATAAATAAATAATTTTATTTGTTTCTTGCGATTTGTGAAAAGAGCATGTAATGTCATGGCCAGCATACAGTGACATCTGACTACCAATTCTATTTTCTGTATCCTCCTACATAGTGTCATGAAGCTATTTTTGCAATGATTTATCCAAATGAACATTATGAATGTAGAAAAATAAGCGTTCGTGGGGATATTTTGCAGTAGTTAAATAAAGATATAGAGGGAGTAGGGAAAGTCATGTGAATGTAACGTACCAGATTTTGTTTCAGATTTACGATATAATATTTATTGCGTTTGAATGTCATAACGAAGATTCAGGGATGGTTCTGTTTTCCATTCGTAGTTCATAATCCACGGGTGTAAAATTCCGGTAGATTTATTTTGGGTTATCCTTGAAATTAAACCAGCCGAAAATGGTATTAGGCTACAGAAATATCCAAACTTTCTTCTGATGAAACAATACAACTCCCTGTATAGCATTGGTCTCGCCGTCACACGTCTACCCTATTTTCACCCCATTCCGTTCGTCCATTGGCCGAGCCGATAACCGTCCAGCAATTGAACAATCAATTACAGCCATTTTCGAGAGCTCTGACACGCGTATGTGTGAGATAAGGACGTGCGTCTGTGTGTATGTGTGTAGGGTGCTATTAAAGGGGGTAACAACAAATCAATCAACCTGTTAAAAGTCCGATTGCAGCAGCTACCGTTTGTAGGTAAGCAATGATACTGACTCGTTCAGACATCCAGCCGCCGATAATGTTGGTGCGAGGGAGGGGTGACGTTGATATCGAATGCAATTTTTTCCCAGTGCACCCCTCTTCTCCCTTCCCCTATGCCAATTTCTAGCCTCTCGAAATTCGACCTCTTCCAATATAACGCAATATATTACCGCTCGATCTCCATCCCCCTTCGACTTTTACCATTCCCGGATATTTTGCCTCCCCCCATCCGTCTGCCACTTCAATTTCGTAACTTTCCGGTCTGAGCTGTCACCAGTCTTGAAAAAAGTTGTTGTAGCTCGAAGAAACTATCAAACTATCTTGGACTATGAATAAAAATAAAATTCATATGCTGCATTCACATGGCTTTGTCTACTTACTCTTCTACAAGGTATTCTTCTAAAAGCTTATTTTGACTTTAATGCAATTTTATTGGAATAGGCTCTTTACAGTGCCATCAAATAAAACACTTTCACGAGAGGCAAATACGATGGAAGTCCATTCATACAAAATAAAAACAGAATTGGTGGCAATATTGAGCCTTAAGGATCCCCGCAGTGGAAAACCTCCAGGTCTAATTGTATATCGTTTATTGCGCTTTTGCTTTTATTCACCTTCTCTGCTATGTAGGTATAGTAAGTAGGGGAAGTGTTGTATTCGACCCAAAATTTCGTGGTCGACATTTCACTGGAAATATGTTTTGAGGCTCCCCTGAATTAAAAAAAAAAAAGCATTTTTAGGAAAACGTCCGTGTGAGTGAGTGAAAGACAGAGAGAGAGAGAGAGAGAGAGAGAGAGAGAGAGAGAGAGCTTTTGAAGAAAATCCTCCACCTTAAATTACCCTTTGCAGAGAAGGAATTGTTTGCAAGTCGTGGAAGGACACGGACGTGTCGGCACACGCACTCGAGACCGTTGAAGATGGAGAGGATAAATATGTTGTTAGAAACTATTACTAAAGACAAAATAAATTAAGAACTTGGAAAGTGGAATAGATAAGAAAATAGGTGATAAATTTGAACAGACCAAAGCATTAATAGGACAATTTGAAGCAGAAGTAAAGGAAGACGTAAAGTAGTGTAAAAATAGGCTAATGCGACTAGAAAATTACGAGGAAAGAAACAGAAAGCTAAATCTAGTTATTTTTGGAGTAGATGAGAGAAGAGATAAAAAGGTTTGACAGGATGTCGAAGATCTTTTGCAAGAGAAATTAAAGCTGGATGTTATAGGATGGGAGATTGTGGACTGTTTTTGGATCGGAAGAAGAGGCCAGAAGCGAGACCAATAATTATCAAAACGGCCAGGATGAAATTTAAATGGGGAGTGTTAAGAAACAGCAAGCAGTTAAAGGACACAAAATATTTGTTAAACAAGATTTGGGTAAGAAGAAAAGAGAATTGAAATTAATTGCAATAAGGGAAATGAAAAATCAAGGTAGGAAGGAAAAAAGGCATTCGTAAAAGGAGCCGACCTATGGATCAACGGAGTAAAACAGAAACTTCGTTAGTATTACACTGCATTGGAAGGATCCCAGCTACCACGTGTGGCTGAACAGCTTACTCAGCAGCAGAGAGAACCAATGCCTATGTAACCAAAGATGAAGCGAGTGTCACCTTCAGATCAGCGGAGGAACGAGGCGGAAAATGGGTCAACAGTGACGTCACCGAGAAGAACCTTGCAGCCTTGGGTGCATCCTCTAAGCTCTACTTACCTTGGTGTGCATGAGCTGGTTTGGATATATGGAAATAAGATGACTTAAGCGTGATCTCAATTCCATCAGGTAGTATTGTGGAAGTGAGAGATGGTGTGCGTATAAGAAGGCAGGCGAACTTGGCCAGTTTAACTCTGAAAGGACTCAGTATAGGGATTTGATTTACAGTAGCCTGCTAAATTTGTTTTCATCGCCAGTTTGAGATCTGAAAGGTGATATTAACTAATTTCGATGTGCTTTTTTTTTTTTTTTTTAAACGAATCACTAAATATTATAATGCAAAAAATGAAAAATGGCATGTTTGATGTTAAAAAAAGTGCGTTATAAAATAAATAAAGAATGAAAAATTTCTCAGTAAACAAAAATAAGTACCTACATACCTGTAAAAGAGGCTATGAAGTTACATTTTCCTTGCCCGGAAGGATGGCTGCGTTGATTTACGCTTATAGCCTGGTTGAGTGATTTCTCTTTTCAAGCACCAACAGTAGTCCGCCAGCATCGTAACATTCCACCAACCCTGATACCTCCTCTCCATCTCTTTGATTTCTTGATGGAATCTTTCACCTTGCTCATCACCGAGGGATCCTAAATTATCAGGAAAATAGTCTAGATGCGAATACAAAAAGTAAAGTTTTAAACTCATATTACACCCAAGAATTCGTAACTTTTCTTACATATTTCTCACAATTACTTCATATTGCGGATCCTTTGTATTTCCCAGAAACTTATTGACTACTTCTTTGAAAGCACACCATGCTTGAAGTTGTCTATCATTCATGACATCCAAAAATGCCCTGTCCTTCATTAGCTGCCTTATCGGAGGTCCATCAAATACGCCCTCTTTTACCTTAGCTTCAGACATCACAGAAAATTTACTACTGAAACATCTGAAACACGAACCATTTTTGTCCAATGCTTTCACGAATTGTTTAATAACACCTAGTTTTATATGCAATGGAGGTAATAACATTTTCTTTGGATCAACTAAACTGGCACAAATTACGTTTTTCTCTCCCCTGGAGTTAAACCTTTTCTCTTAGGCCATTCTCTCGTTGTCCAATGTTTAACCCTATCTCTACTGTACCATTCGCATAAAAACATGGTTATTTTGTATAACCTCCTTGCTGACCTAGTAAGATACTGGATACCTTTAGGTCCCAGCACAATAGCCATTGATGTTCCTGGTAATAATGTTGTGGCTTGACTTCAACAGTGTGTGCTGGAAAATACTCATCAACATTGGAATTTGCTGCTGACCCAGAGACTGAACTCTCAGTATCCTCTAGTTGATTTGGTAGAACAGGAATAAGGAGATCTACTCCATGTGGCACAGTCTTAGAGCTGATGCAAAACATTTGATTTATTTTTTTATTGTACCCACATACGTTACACATGCAGAAGTAACAATCATCATAATGATTTTCTTGTTCACGCCATATCATAGGAATCTCTAACTTCATTGATTTCTGTTTTCCATTATACCACTGCCTTAGTTCTTCAGTACATATTTTGCAAACAGTATGTGGGGCCAATGTTTGATTTTGATCTCCTAGCTTAACATTAAAATATGCAAAACACACCTTTTTAATAAATGGTGTAATGTTAGTTTTCTGCTTCTGTAGCAAGAAAGAACGACATACGTAACAGAAGTTATTAGGATTTTTCACACATTTTCTCCTGGATGGAGTTGAAGCCATCGTTAAAAATGTACCAACACATAATACGAATTAAAAATAAAGAAATAGAAATGATTAACCTTTTCCGGAAATTGCACTACCGATCACCTCGAGTTATAAGAAGCAACTAAAGATCAGAAACATCTTCAGACAGATGTGTCGCTATAAGAGTCAGTAACGGATGTTTGTCTAAGATTGAATGGTTGAAAGCTTTATTGCCTGCACATGGTCGCCCAGAGATAAATAAATACTAAAGCGCGTCTCACCCTTAAAAGACAGTACACGTTAAATGGAGCGCAGTGTTGCAACATGTACTAGTTGCGAATCTCTCTCCGCGAGCGACTCGAGGTGGCCTGAGTCCTGTACTTAGTCCTTCAATTGCTGCTTGACGAGACGGACACTTTTAACTTTGGTATCCCTCCACGCCTTTGTTACTGTATGACCTAAATTTACAAATGACTCGTCTGTATAAACAACTGATTTCCCCTGGTCCCTAAACCTTTTACGTCTTTTAGATATTTATGTCGCCATCTGATGATATCGATATCGTCTCTTTCTATTAATATGCACTTGTTACCCTTTCTTTCATATTCGAACCCCAAATCAGAGTGGCCCTTGAGAAATTTGGTAGGGTCTCATCATTGTTGAACTGTGACAAAATTATATTCAGCATGGGTGGAATATTTGCAAACTGTAAAGAATGAACAATTCGCCGCACTCCAACTTGCACTATTCAATCATATTGCGTTAACCTAGCGTTTTGTGTAGTCCCGCCCCTTTTGCTTTCTTTTTCGATGGCGTTCTTAGAGGTCCTTCCATTAGTTCCTTTTTAATCATACACACTAGTGCTTCTGAACACCCGATAGCCTTAGCTGTTTCTTTTAGTGCCTTACACGCATTTTGCTTCAAAAATAATATAACACATTCATAATTATTTGGCGTTCCTTACTTCTTAATTTACCAACATATCGTCTCTTCCTAGCTTCCCCCTCCATAACTACAAATATTTACAAAAATATTAAACAAATAACGCAATAACAGCTCACAGTTACACATACGGCTTCTTTCGAACTAATGTTAGTGCTGCTCCTTATACTATCTTCTGTGTCAGGCCTGACGCTGAATAGATGAATACCTTTTGTTTGCCTTATTGGATAAAAGAAAGAGGTTACTGCCTTTTGGTTTATTTTAAAAACTTTCTCCAACCTTCCTCAACATTTGTTCTCGCTGGTTCCCTGATGTAAACTCAATAACAAAAAAGTTTCACACTGCGTAACTTTTGCAGTGCACAGATATAAAATTTTCCGAAAACATTTAATTTAAAAAATTATAACCCTTAACTGGGTAAACATAGAGAATTCAAAGTAGGCAGGTAGTAGCACTATAGTTTACTCTACCTAAGAAAAAAATATAGATGCATTCTAGCAGTTAGTTTGTTAGTTAGTGCGTGATGAGTGTAGAAACAGCAAATATCGGACTTCTATTGAAAAAAACGTTTTCTGAAGAAATTTGGACCTATAGAAATGTATAATGACTCTGAAAAGGATATAACCTGATAGAGAAAAAAATTCTGCATAGGATAATGTGTTCAAACCTGAAATTTATAACAAACGAATATTTATACCATGCTATTAGGAATGTGGCAACAGAGCGAGGGTAGAAAAGGACGCGGCTAATGGCAACTTGTATGCGCTAGATAGAGACAGAGATGTCCCATTTAACTCCATACTGTCTTCTAAGAGTGAAACGCTATATAGTCGCTGGCACTCAAACTGTTTACGTTAGTCACCAGCTCATCCCGGAAGAACATAAGGGGTGGCTTATTTTGTAAATATGCAGTATTTACGCTGTGAAGAGCCACAATGAGTGCTATTCATCTTAAGTTATAAAATTATAGACCTACAATAATCATAATTTTATTATAGTTTCATACATATAGTTTCATACTGTATAGTTCTACTGTGCTTTTCAAATGGGAAGAGTTCTGATCTACAGCCAATGAGATATGTTTACATGCACAGCATTGCAAGCTCATTACGACCACTCTTCATATTTCTTGGTGCGCGTAAAGCCCCACTTAAGGGGAAAGCAATATGACAACACAGCAGGACTCCGATTAGTTACCGGCCTGGAGACGCTCAAGGACAAACTCCTTCCCTTTTGAAAAGCACAATAGTGTCTAGCTTAATTAACAAAATTTCGAATTGCATAAAAATTATAGGTGTTATGGAAAAAATGTTGGCATTTTTTAAATCAACGCGTTTTTCCCATATAAATACCCAATGTTCATCAAAACTGGGAAACTGTTACAGGACAGTGTTATTGATGGTATGTTGGAATGTTGAGGGCCTACTTGAGAAAGTGTGTAGTGGTGAAATGCAGCAAGTGCTAAAAAGTGATGTGATAATGGTAGTGGAAACATGCTTGGAAAATGAAATGAATGTAGAAATACCTGGGTTTGATTTTTACAGTGTAAATTGAGTAAAATATCAGAAAAGGGGCCGGGCATCAGGTGGTTTGAGATGTTTTGTGAGGAAAGATAAGAGACTTAAGGTAAAGAACAAAAAGAATTATGGAAGAAATCAGTGCTATGGCTTTCCCTATGTGGAATTTATGCAAAAAGTGGTAATATTTGTATTGCTATTATCTGTAACCCACCTACTGCATCAGAATACTATCAATCAAATATGTTTAGGAAAGTTAATAGGGATATTGACGAGCTTAGAGCTATATATAAAGAAGTGGGTATAATAATTGCGGATTTTAACGCTAAGTTAGGAGAACAACCTAATTGAAGAATATAATAAGGAATATGAAATAGAGAATGCGCATAGTAAAGATAAGGTTACAAATGTTGAACGAAGGAAACATCGATTTTTGTGAGGAAAATGATCCCATGATTTGCAGTGGATGTAAAGTGTCAGATTTAGAAGGGGATTTTACATTTGCTAACAAGAATGGTCAAAATGTGGTGGATCATATAATATGTTCACCAGATATTGAAAAGTGGATTTTAGATTTTGAGATCATGAATACGGTAACATCTAGCTTCCATTTACCTCTGAGATTAAAATGAGGAGAAGCAAATACTGATAAAAGGAAGAATATATAGGATCCTATAAATTTGTACAAGTTTACAGATAGAGGCAAGAAAAATATGAAATATTTTATAAATAATTAAAGTCAGAAAGAGTAAAAATACCACAAAAGAGAATAGAGAGCTTACTAAATATAGGAGCAACTGAGGAAGTTTTAGAATTAGTGGAATTTAGCTTAAAACATGCCGGTGGCAGAGTGAAAGCTTGCATTTATAATGACAGCAAGAAGAACTGTTTTGATAAAGATTGCCAAATGGCAAAGAGAAGAGTGACACAAGAGCTGTGAAAATTGATACAACCGGGAGAAAGAGAAGAGAGGGAAAACCTTTTAATTTATAGATGTACATACAGGTGCCTTATTGAGGAGAAAAAACGAGTATGGAGTATAAAAATAAGCAGAATGCTAAATGAGACAGCAAAGGTCAATGATATAAAGAAAATATGGTTTACAGTACAAGATCTATATAAAAATAAGTCAAGAATGAATGAGAATATAATCCCAGAAAAATGGTATACACACTTTAAGTCATTGTTAGGTGAAGATAACAACGTGAGAATAGAATTGCTTTTACAGGAGCGTCATCAAGTTATTGATGAATTAGATCGGGAAATCACTGACACAGAATTATGTGAACAAGTAAAGCAGCTAAAAGCTAACAAAGCAAGTGGCATAGATGGTATCCCAGGGGAATTTTGGACAGCTTGGGCAAAAGATGAAACTAGGAGAAAAATAATGATAAAACTGTTTAATCAAATACGGGAGAGAAAACGGATACTCAAGAATTGCAGAACAAGTATGATAGTGCCAATATATAAAGGAAAAGGTAAAAAAAATCCAGTAAATTAATTATAGGAAAGCTTTTTACACGAATTTTAGCTAATAGATTATAGAACTGGTAGAGCACGAAGCCAGTCGCTCGCTACCTGGCGAGAGAGAAGGTCGTTCACGTCTGCAGTGAAGCATTTATACAGCAGTATAAGTATTGCTGCGTGACACCTATTTCATTGTTTTCTTTGTTTTTCTAGTGCGGGAGTGATAGTAGTGACGTTATAAATTAACATCTCACACTATATACGACAAAAATAAATAATGGAAAATCGACCAACGACCTTAGTTGTTAGTTTTGTTGAACGTGATATTATTCGACCGACTGCATATGAAATTCATGAGTGGATTTTCAACACGCTGAAATTGGATGAAAGTGACGTCACAGGATTGCAGGTAAATGGAATTTCTAAACAAATTTTTATCCAATGCACCACACCAGAGCTCGTTACAAGAGTGTTGACTCAGACAAATGGGGAAGCTAATTTTGTGCTGTCAAATGGGCAACGCACTAAAGTGATTATTGATGTGGCTGGTTTTGGAAGACGTGTGGTGAAAGTATACAATCTACCTTTAAATTTTGTCAGTAGGAAGTTGATGGTAGCCTTGGAGCCTTACGGAGCAGTGTTACAGGTGAAAGAAGATGTTTGGAATGAAACTTTTCGTTATAAGGTTACAAATGGGGTCCGTACTGTTAATATATTACTAAAAAAGCATATTCCTTCTTTTTTGAACATTGATGGTTATTCAGCATTAATAAGTTACCCTGACCAACCCATCACCTGTGCAATTTGTCATGAAGCTGGTCATTTACGCAATCAGTGCCCTCGCAGATTCGTTCCAAAAATACCGCCTACTACGTCGGAGCCTGCTACATGGGCCAAGCTGGTCACGGGAAATTTGACAAAACCACGAACATCATTGAGTGCAGCAGAACCGCTAGTGGCAAATGAACTACAATTACTAACTCCTACCATAGTAAAAGAGGGAAGTGAACAGAAAGGTGTAGCTACAGTTCCTCCACCCATGCCACAGCAGGAAGAAGACAAGAGTAGTCCGGAAATGCCTGAGGTAACCCGGGAACACTCTACGCAAATGTGTGCTAGAGTCTCTCCAACCGAAGAAGACAAGTGTAGTCCGGAAGTGTCTGATGCAACCTTGGAACACTCTGTACCAATGTCTGCGGTAATCCATCCAACTAGTGTGAAGTCACCTCTGAATACTATGGAGATAGTAGAGGAATGTGTGGTGGAGGAAGCGGAGAAAGAAAAAACCTTAAACGTTCAAGTGGAAGCAATGGAAACAGTCACACCAGTAACGATAATGTCACAGTCTCTGACGTTTTCGGATGAGGAAGTAGAATATGAGGATTTGGTGAATGTGCGTGGATTGGAGTCCAGGCGTATGGAGAATGATGAAAGGGTGAGTCAGCGTGATCCGCGTTTGGAAAAACGAAAAAAGACTGCCAAGATGCATAAAGAAGGGTCACCTACACGAAAGGCCATGAAGACGCATAAACCTATGGAACAGTGATTGGAGGATTTAATACTTCATGAATAAACACTACATTCGGCGTTTCTCCTTATGGTGTTAATTCTTCAGAAATTTGCGACTATGAATGTAAATTGTTTACGCAGTAAGACTAAACAAGCCTTGGTACGGGATTTTACTTTTGAACACGACCTTGATTTTTTGTTTTTGCAGGAGAACAATGAACCACATTTAAACTTTTTTGGCCCAAGGTATAATTTTGTTTCCAATATTGGTGAAGAACAACGAGGTACAGCCATAGTTTATCGCTCATCTCTAGGGGTACAACTGACGGAAAAGCATGCCAGTGGCCGAATTACTTCCTTATTGACGGAGGATAATATTCTACTAGTCAACGTATATTTACCATCAGGTTCAAATCGACGAAAGGAACGGGAAGACTTTCTTGCTACAGAGTTACCGTTCTTTTTGCGACACCGATATGACAAATTGGTTTTCGGAGATTTTAATTGTGTCCTTAATGCTAAAGACCAAACTGGGCAATATCTACCGTCCCCAATGTTAGACCGGATTTGCAAGTCTTTGGAGCTGCAGGATGCCTGGGAACTTCTATATGATACCTATGTTGAATACACCTTTCACCGAAATACTACAGCCTCCAGAATAGACAGAATTTATGTTAGTACAACCATGAAGCAGCAGATCAGAAGTGTGAAGGTGCGACCAGTACCCTTTAGTGATCACCATGCTCTAATAATGTCGCTGGTATGCACTACCCGGACACCGATAATGGGCAGAAGTTATTGGAAACTCAACAGCGCGCTCCTTCAGGATAAGGAGATCCGAGAACAGTTTCAGCGATTGTGGACTAGATGGAGGCGTACGGCGCAAAGTAGATCTCCCAGTATGCTGCAACAATGGTTATATACGTACAAACCTGCAATTCGTAACTTTTATAAAGGAGAAGGTATTAAGCGGGCGAAATTGCGATGTCAACGGTTGAATTATTACTACGAATTACTCAATGAATTATATCAGCAACAGTGTGATGGCCGAAATGTGACGAACCATATTGCAGCAGCCAGGAAAAGATTGTGTTGCTTGCATGAGGAACTCTGTCGTGGAGCACAAATACGGGCGGGAGACCGCTCAGTACAGGATGAAGAGAGAATTTCACTGTATCACTTAGCGTCTGAGAAACACTCAGGAACAAGGAAATATCTTTCCAAGTTACGTTCATCGGAAGGGAATTTACTGCTGACCTCACGGGATATATTAATGGAGGTTCAGGAGGCTTTTACACAAAGGTTTGCAGCAAAAGAGGTTAATATAGTAGCGCAGCAATATGTCTATAAGCTAATTGAACCACTAGTGACCTCGGAGATGAATGATGCCTTGAATGAAGACATAACGGAAGAAGAATTGCGTACAGCACTAATGTCGGCTAGTATGGGCTCTGCACCTGGACCCGATGGGATTGGGTATCAGTTCTACCGCGAGAATTGGAGTATAGTGAAGGAAACCTTGCTTGGTGTCATGATAGAATTACAACGAGGTTCGGGAGTCTTGTCCGGGTTTAATGAGGGCATCATTGTGCTCATTGCCAAGCATCCAACAGCCTTGGATGTAAACGACTATCGCCCAATCACGCTTTTAAATGCCGACTACAAATTATATACAAAGATAATAGCAAACAGGATGAAGAGATACATGCCTGACATCATCGGAACAGGACAAACTTGTGGTATCCCAGAGAGGAAGATTACACATATACTAATGACGTTAAGAGACACCATTATTGAATGTGAGAGCAAGCCTGATGAACCAGCAGCAATCTTGGCGTTGGATTTTGCCACAGCCTTTGACAGAATAAATCATGGATATCTATGGGATGTACTACAACGCTTTGGGTTCTCATTCTCATTTTTGAATCTACTACAACGATTATATACAAATGTACACTCCAGAATCCAAGTAAACGGATTCTTCACGCAGCCAGTACTTATAGAACAATCAATTCGCCAGGGATGCCCACTGTCGATGATCCTGTATACTTTGTGTGTAGAACCCTTGATACGAGGATTGGTTTCAGTGCTCTCCAGGAGAAGAAACCCAATGCATTTTGAGAGACTTTTTGCATATGCGGATGATATTACCTTAGTGCTCACGGATGCTGGGGACTTCACAGCAATTGAGCCAATATTATTGCAATACCAGAGTGCATCAGGGGCTTTAATCAATTACAGTAAATCTCATCTCCTAGCCCTGAATAACTGGATGATGAAGGAAGCTTGGTTTACACATAAGTCAGTCATTAAAGTCCTAGGTCTGTTTCTTACATCTAGGCTGGAGGAACTTATCATATTAAATTGGCAAAGAATTGTTAACCACTGTTTAAATATTTTGAACTCGCAGTTAACAAGGAATTTGAACTTTGTTCAGAAAATCTGGCATGTGAATACCTTTGTGCTGGCAAAGCTGTGGTACGTAGCTCAGGTACTCCCGATGCCTCATCAGTTCTCACAGCGATTAGAAAGGGTGATAGGATACTACATTTGGAAAAACCAGTATTACAAGGTGGCCCGACCTCAGTTGCGCAGAGACATACATAGTGGGGGATGGAATTTGGTGGATGTGAACGTGAAGTGTCGTGCGCTGTTATTGCGTGCTGTTCTGGTAGCCATCAATGGCCAAAGTAGACAGCAAGATGTAAATTTTAGTAAAAAATTGATTGGCGCGGATATTGTAGCGCCTGCTGCTTTTCGGATAATGCGAAAAGATTATGAGAGTATTATACCTTTGATTGAAAGAACAACAACGACGTTGACCTCCAAAGACATATACAAAGAGTTACTGCAAGAATTTTTGACAGTACCGGCGATTGTACTCAAATACCCAAATGCTCCATGGAAGAACATCTGGAAGCTATTCAGTTATAATTTTATACCGTTGGACTGGAAGGTCTCCCTATATCAGTATGTTAATGAAATTATCCCCACGGAATCAAAAAAACATAAACATAACATAGTTTCAGCACCATGGTGTAAACATTGTAGACAGGTCGATACGCAACGCCATAGAATTACTTCCTGTGTGATGGTACGTGACATCTGGACATGGACCAAGAAACAGACGGGGCACTTGATTGGGAACACTTCAGAAAACGCTGTAACGTCGGTTTTGTTATCTTGGAAATTCCAGAAAGGAATAACTGAGTACAACCAGATATGGTTGACCCTTGGATTATACCATTACTGTCTCAGTTTTGAACAACCGGCGTTAACAGACTTTAAATCCTGGATAAAGGCAGAAAGATACCGGATGAGAAAATATCCTCACATATGGAAGCTCTTAAATGAGCACTTAGACGTTATTTAAAAAAAAAAAAAAGAAAAAAAAAGACGTACCTAAACAGATGGTATGAGAATGAAATCAGTCATATACACAAGCATCAGACTTCCAGGCAGGATTTAGAGCAGGTAGGAGTACATCTAATAACATTTTCATATTCAAGACAATTGTAGACAATGTTTGAGCACTAAAAGGGGAAGGGTATACATGGCATTTATTGTTCTAGAGAAGACGTTTAATACCATTAAAAGAGAGGCACTACGGATAAAATTAAGAAGAAAAGGAGTAAGCAATACATTTATTGAATCATTGCATAAGATATATCAGGAGAATGAGTTCTGTGTAAAATTGCCAGAAAATAAAGTAACGGAATGTGTACAGAGCATTTCAGGAGTAAGTCAGGAATGTAAACTTAGTCTAGTGCTATTTAACCTATTTATAGATGATATTATAGCAGAGATAGGAATAGTTAATAAACATTCACCAGTTATTAACAATGAGGAAACACCAGTGCTACTGTTTGCAGACGATCTAGTGGCAGGTTTCGTTTCTGTTGTAGGGCTAAATAAAGATATTGAAGCTATTGGCAAATATTGTAAAGACTAGGGGTTGAAAATAAATAATCAGAAATAAAAAATTATGATTTTCAAGAAAGGATATAAATTAAGCAAGATTGAGGAATGGTATCAGGAGAGAATAGAGTTGGAAATGGTGAGAAAAATGGACTACCTAGGTGTTAGGTTCAACAGTGTAGGGGATTGGGGTGAACAGAAGAAAAAAATTGCTGGCAAAGGGGAAACAATCAATACAGGTAATTGGAGCGTGTGTTAAAAAAAGCCAGAAATGAAAATTGTATTGTTAGAAAGGATATACACCGCAGTGGTAGAAGCAAGGATGTTGTATGCAGCAGAAATAAGGGGACTGGAAAAAGGTTGGGAACACGTAGACATAATACACAGAAAGTTTTGTAAAATAATATTAGGTTTACCAAGGTAGCTCAGATAAAACTAGGGAGAGTAGGAGCAAAAGGTAAAATGGTAGAAGGAACAGTTAAATACTTGTTTAGAATAAATTCATTGGAGGGAAGCGATATATTATAACAATGCATGGTTGTACAGAAGAAATGGAGAAAAAAGAAACTTGGATGCACAAAATACGGATAATATTGTAGGAAATAGGTATAGGGGAACATGGGCAGAAAGAAACAATAAAGGGGTTTCTGGAGAGAAATTAGAACAAGTGTGGAGGATATCGAAAAGCAAGAAATTCTTAGTAGCTTTAACGACAAAAGTTCATTAATAGATTCTTAAAAATGGAATGGGGTGCGGGGAAATACATCGAAGTATGCAATAAAGAGGCCAGAATGGGGTATGCATGGGCTAGAACGGGGATAATGAACCTAAGTGGCATAATAGGGATAAAGGCGGGGGGGAGATGCACAAAATGCGGTAAATTGTATGATAACTGACACTATATTCACTATATTTTGCACTGTAATGGTACGGATAAAGGAAGAGAGAATCTAGTGCCAAAAATGGAATAATCTCCCATTAGACTTAAGAGTTGGGAAATTTTTAAATTCAAAATGATACGAATAGATTGATAAAGCAGGAAATTATTTAGGTAAAGTGAGATTGAAATGGTTAAAAGAACTGGGAGGAAATAGGGAAAATGGAAAAGGATAATGGAAAAGGATAATGAGGGGTAAAAGTAATTATTGGCCGCAATAAACTTTCCATTATATATAAAACAAAATGTTAAATGTAAGAGGAAGTTATAAATATAAGCAACTCCAATAGGTAGTAATATATTAGATAAGGTATAGGCACTTATTGATTGTATTTTTTTTTGGTCATTTTATTTTTGTTATTAGTGGGTTAAATCATATTGTTTATGAACACAAATAAATTATTCATTTATTCATGGAAAATATTCCGATATCTTCATTTTCTCCTTGTAGTCCCGTTTACCCTTGATGACTTCTGCATAACTGTAACAGATGCACCAAATTTTAGTATACAAGAAAAGTAGATTGCGTTAAAACACACAAGTTATGTCCAAATGCATTTTTTTTGTGGAGTGAACCATTTCGGAGATATTCTTTGTTATTTGTGTGAGTTTTGCAATGCTTAAACAATTCTCAAATTGTAGGTCGGTATTCACTTTTTTATCTCTTGACCGAGCAAAGAGAGCGGTATTTCAGAGCCTTCATATAGAGACCAGCTTTAAAAGATTTGACTAGTGCTCAAAGTCTACTGTATTTCCATATTCTCCCTGCATCTACAAGAGAATTAACAATAAAATAATTTCTGCAAATGCTTATATCGACTATCTTGTAGATGATAGAGGAATAAGAGTTTGTAAGAACAGTTAGTACAAGAGTAGCGAAAGTCATGAGAATGCAGCATATCAGGTTCTTTTCCTCTTCTTCTTCTCTCAGTGTAGAACCAATGATAATGTAATATTTCTGTATATTTTCGTCCATTTCTAGACATGTAGGTATATTAAGCCTTTAATCTGATGGCTCTTTATGCTTGTGTATATTTCAAAGTAAACTACTAGCCATGCGAAAGGATAGATAATGTTGAAATACCTATCGCGGAAATGAGCACATGAGGAGAGCGTGGATATTCCATTAGGATAAGGTTAATGGCATTCCCAGTAACATTTTCCGGGAATATGTGATGAAGTTCATTATATGGAGAATAGGATTAGTTTCAATCTCTTAACTCTTTCATGTGTAATACACATTAACTTCCTCTGAACAATGGCGGTTTTATCGATAAGACCAAAACAAAGCAGTTCTGAATCTGTCTAAGAACAATTTTTACTATGGGTGGATTATTGAGAAACGTGAGTAAGGAACCCTTACTGGAATTGCCTTCAAAATAGCGTCGGTATTTGTTTGAGCTGAAAGTAATGAGCACTTGATAACGGCAATAAGAAGTTTATATGTAGAAAGTAAGATCATGGTAGAAACTGGGGTGAAAACAGATGTAATGGCAACCGTAAACAAAGGAGTAACACAAGAATGCCCACTTGCACCATCAATATATATTGAACGATGCTATATTTAATTGGCAGATACAAGTAGATTCGCACTTTACAATTAGAAATAGATATTTAGATACTTCACTATTTACAGACTGTGAAGTTCTCATATCTAGCTCAGAAAATGGTTTACCAAAAGTACTACATAGCATATTAAATATCGCTGTCCATCAGTATCGTTCAATATCCATAAACAAAACCAAAGTTTCAGGCATCAATGGACTAAGTGCCATAAAGTCAAAATCATATTAGAAGGAAAATCCGCTGAGAAAGTCAATTGCTTTAATTTTCTTGGCGGCAATATATCTTATTTTAAAAATAATGACATTTTAAATAAGTTAATAAACTGAACAGTGCATGTGGTACCATAAAGGGATCTTAATAAAATACGAGAAGAGAAACTAAATTAAAGTTTTATAAAGTAACGGCAGTTGCTATGTTACTATATCAGCGAATTTTGAACTTTAAAAAAAAGAGTAACTGAATGAAACAGCTTAAATGAAGTTTTTAAGGAATGTTACAAGGTGTAATCCTCTAGATAAAAAAATAGGTGAAACATTCGAAATGAACTGAATATCTTAAAATTCACGGGCATAATATAACAATATAGAAGTAACTGGATGCAACATGTTGGTGGAATGAATGATAGCCGCATCCCAAAACTAGTCTTGGATTACAAATCTTCAGGTAAAAGAAATATTGGTAGACCAAGAAAAACATGGATACGACACATTTAATTATATTCTATAGACCGGAACGGGCCTTCATGTCTTAAACCGAGAAATGTGGATGATGAAGTAACGAAAAGTTGTCTCAGTATCCATCAAAAGGAAGAAAAGAAAGACAATAAACAGCCACCGTATATCAAAAAAGTGAATTTAAGGACAGTAGGATTTAAGCAATCTTCGTAAAGCGAATGCTCCCATGCAGCTGTACGTGTGGAAGCGTGCACTCCATTGTCACCGTACTTATTCCGAAGCGAATAGGGCAGGGTGCGCTGGGAACAACTAGTAATAACCTAAATGCTTTTAGTTACTTAATGTTTTAAATACAAAATAATGACATTCGGTTGCCTACATTGTCTGTAATAGCTAATTAACGTTTTCGACATTTCCTAAGGACTAAGATATTTTAATGTTCGCATAAAATTCATATTGTTTATCTATCTATAAATGAGGTGACAACAATATTTTATATTTTGAATATTCTATAATGACTCTGTCGATTATCTTGCTTCCAAATCGCTGGCTGCATTATATTCTCGGAAAGAAGTTTGAACTGCAGTAAGGGAATACTGGATAATAAGAGAGCCAGCGATGTCCAACCTTGGCTCAATGACATCGCCTTGTCGCTGTACACCATCCCCTTCCTTTTCTGCATGAAGTACTCAAGTAACCAAAAATTATAGATGTTTCTTTTTTAATTCCGTGGAATGCGTTATTGCTCAGCGAAAAGTAGATGGAGACAATTTCAAACGGTTGTTAGTACCTACCAAGAGTATCCACCCACCCACCTACCGACGTACCTCCCTATCCAACCACTCACCCACCCACCTACCCACCCACCTACCTACTTATCTGACTACCTACCTCTCTCCCTCCCTCCTTCCCTCCCTTTCTACCTCCTTACCTCCCTCCCTCCCCAATTACCTACCGACCTACCTAACGACCTACCTATCAACCTTCCGGCCTACCAACCTACAGACCTACCGACCTACCTGCCTGCCTACCTACCGCCCTACCTACCTATCTACCGACCTGTCTGCCTGCCTACCTACCGACCTACCTACCTCACCTACCTACCCACCTACCGACTTGCCTACCTACCTTCTTACCGACCTACCGACCTACCTACCTACCTGCCTGCCTACCTACCGACCTACCGACCTACCTGTCTGTCTACCTACCTACCGACCTACCTACCTACTTACCTACCTACCGACCTACCTACTTACTGACCTACCGACCTACCTGCCTGCCTACCTACCTACCTACCGACCTGCCTGCCTACCTACCTACCAACCTGTCTGCCTACCTACCTACCGACCTACCTGTCTACCTACCTACCGACCTACCTACCTACCTACTTACCTACCTACCGACCTACCTACTTACCGACCTACCTACCTGCCTGCCTGCCTAACAAGAGGTACCCTGAGCAAAAACGAAGAGACATGCTTAGGAAAAAAATTGTCTTTGAACGTGTGTGTATTTGTGTGTGTTTGCCCAGCGTAACGCCTTCTTCTTTACCTGATTACCCTCCCGGTATAAAGGGCTGACACCCCCTAGGACTTACAGCTCTATGCCTAGGGTCAGATGCCTGTCGGGGATTAGATTAACTTATGGACCGGACAGAGTGAACACATGCTGGTCAACCAAGCACCAGGTATGAGAATGAGGAAGAAGACGATATGAAATGCACTCGAAATGGATGAAGGAAAAGGTGATGATGGAGCAGATGGTTGAGTGGGTGGCAGGGTAAACCGGAGAACCCTGAGAAAACCGCCCAGAGAGAAGCGAACGGACTAACCGCTTTCTCAGAGTAACTCGAAAAATAAAAATTGTATAAATATTGAACTTTGCACTGAAAAGGAGACTTAGTGAAAATAAACTGTTCTTTAGTATGGCAGATACAATACTGAAAAACGCCGCACTCGTTCATAATATAAATGTAAAGACTCCTATCCAATTTTGGACAGTTCTATGCAAATACTTTTACCACATTTATTTACATATTTAACTTCCACTAAAATATAAAGTATGACCAGTAACACCATTTTAGCAACTAAACTAACTGCAAATCTCTCTCTCCCTCTCTCTGTCTCTGTGTATGTGATTGAAGTGTCCCTAAACGGCTAGACCGATTTTTATGAACTTTTGCGTGTGTGATAAACCCGATTCGAGAATGGTTTAGATTCACTATTTGACCCCATATAACATGCTCCTTTTATTAATTAATTTATGTGCTGTTGATCTTTGGATGGTGTAGGTTTACAACCGAATCCGTCAAGCAGCGCTGCGATCTCGTTTTAGACTTTCTGGTATTTTGTTCCGCGATAACACTCTAAGACGTTTTTGTCGCAGCTTAGCAATAATATTACATTAAAAGTGCGGGTTTATTGAGTATAAGTAATTAAACGTGTACTTAAATATGTTGCGTGTTTAAGGGTTGGCAAACCATCAAGTTTATTCGTTTATACCCCTCAAAGATTAACTAACATATTGTTCATAAAATAGCATTAAGATTAAAAAATACAACCAATTTTATTGCTATTAATAAGGTGAAACCTGTCTCCGGCGGAATCGAATGGGACTCTCTAACATTTCCGTTAACACTCGAGTACTGTCCTCAAAAACCTTAAGCCATTGCTATCATTGTATCTGTGAGATACATGATATAAATTTTATAATAAATCCACTATTTACACTAGTGTTTTGAGGAAAGGTAATACATAAATATAACCAAAAACCTACATATTTATAAGTAAAAGTTAGTAAAACAAAATAGAAAAAGGTTCTTATGAAATTAGAAAAGGACTAATTATAAATTTGCTTTACACTTTTAGAAACTCACAGCAATAATACATTTTAAAGAAACAGTTTCTTCATCAAACTAGTCACAGTCTTCTTCGTTCTCTGAAACTTCTGTGCCACACGCATCAATATAAAAACAAAGGCACAATGTTGAAGGCACAAATATTGCTCACAAGACTTGCAGGTATACTTTGTCAGTCTCGTTGTTTTTGTGGTCCAACAGGATTAACAACGTTTTCTACTGGCAACTTCAATGCACGGAGGGTTGACATGAGGAATGCTGGTTTGTTGCCCCCTAGATGAAATTTCACGAAGCCTTCCAGAAATTGACCGAGGTAAACGAGGCATAAGTGATCGCCTAATCAAGTGATCATCTGCTACATCACTGGGATTACTTAGGTCAAAAACTTCCTTTTGTGATGCCATCCCGTTCCTGTAATTGAGAAATATATCATAACAGAGTATTCTACTAGCATATAGCTAATTAGAAATAATATTCAGGGCATTTTTGAATGAAACAAACGGAAGAGCAAGAATGAAAAAATAACTACATAAATACTGTCGATGTATCTCAGAGATACATGTGCCAGTATTTTTTAAAGAAAACATACTTTTATAACAAAACGGAAAAGCTAGTGGTTTTTATAAAACTATATAAAACTATATAAAAACTGAATAATGAGAAGAAAACCAAATATAGATAGCAAAAGAATACTTACGAATTTGCTGTCGTATCTGAGAGATACAGAGCCCGCTGATAAGATCGAGCTTCATCTCTCAAGGGATGACACTGGACTATTGTTTGTCTCCCTGCGAGTTAGAAAGATAGGTGACAGGAGTGTCAGGTCACGCTATGGCCGAGCTTGTGGTCATAAAAAGAAGTTACTGTGTATCTCTAGGATACAAGGACAGTAACCGAGTGTTAAAGACAGATTTCCGCTAAACCAAGGTAGGTCTAGGCTATTAAGAAGATTAAACCATTAACATACATAAATGTACAGTTGGGGTGAAGGAGAGCTTCCTGGACAAATTGCTGCTTAGCTCTTCAACTTCCACAAACACTTTGGCCTGAGAAATCACACCAAATATATTTCAGATGTTTGGCCTTACGGTAAATTGTTGCAGTTCGTTTAAACTTTGGCAGCATCCCGATAAGTCTTTACTTCACACTCTTCTTCCAACTAAGGAACATATTGCTCTTCATCTTGCTCCGCCTTCTTTTCTTCTATCTGACTTCACATATTCTCACTTAAGACATCTGTATTAACTGCGTCTATTTCAGGCCGCACATCACTGTAATGTTGACATATTCCATGGCACTGCCATTGAAACCACCTTCATTGATGTAGTTTTGTGCCTGAACATTTTCTAAACTCTACATTCCGAAACTGGAAATTTTTCATTAAAGGCGTACCTACTATGATTTCCGTTGTCCATGTAAGACAGTTTCCTTTTCGGAAAGGGAATTTAGAGTGTTTTTCAGCCCTAAATTCATAGGACCATACAATAGTTCCGTTTTAGACAGATTTCCGTTTAACGGGCCTTTTGAAGGCTGGTTTTAGTGTATTAAGATAAAAAATATATTTAAATATTTATTTTTTGTACTTTAAATATACCTGTCATGAAAATTATTTGAGTTTCCTTCTTTCTTGCTGTTATTTAAAACAGTTTTAGGTTTGTACTCGACAAATTTAAGTTTACGGTATACAGATACAATCACACACAATTCATAGGGGTGAGTGAGTGATTAGGGTTTAAGGGCCCGTCGATAGCTAGGCCATTAGAGCACCAACAATTGATAGGTCGAGTTGTGATAACTGTAGGCGTGGTGGCGTCAGGTATTCTACAAATAATTTTGTTTCACATTTTTTCAAGTAGTATACAGGAAGTGGACGCGAGAAAACCAGGAGTAGAGGCACATTATAACACGGACAGCCATACATGGATTCCACCATAAAATGTGTGTGACTGAAAGAATCCACGAGCCAGGTGACTCCTGTGTCTGCAAACTTTGCGACCAAACCTGTGGCAGATACCACATTGTGCAGTGCAACAGAAGGAAAAGATCAATGACAGACTATGCAAAAGACAAACACAGAACTATTAATGCTCAATAGAGTGCCACTTTGTATTATTATTATTCTTTTTCATCAAAACATTCCAAACAATTTACAGTATATTTTCAAAATGTTATAATTTGTGCATGTATCACGTTTGAATAGGACGTCTGTCGGGTCCGGTACTCCGCTATACATATCCGCTATATAAATGAATAACGCCGCACCAATGTTACCGGTAATAGAGGTTCATAGACAATCAATTTGTGATAGGAAACCAATGGTCCACGACGTCAAATTAATAAGTTATACGTATTGAAAGTAATTAGAGATTGTGACCAATTAATCATAAACAGAAAGAAATATGTCAAAATTGTCCACTGAATTCAAAATAGTGAGTATTAGGAAGTTAGTAAAGCCTGTCTGCTGTCTCTCTGAAGAAGCATTTTTAAATTGTAGCGTCACCAAACTTGCTTAAACTGCCTGTATTCTTTCTCTTATTGTATCGCTTAATTTACTATCAGATTTAATTAAGGTGCCAAGATATGAAACGTGCATTTACTCATTATTTATTTCCTTACCTTAGTTGTGGTTTTATTGTATTGTAATATTAATATTAATTCAACCTATGCTTATAATAGTTCAATCACTTGTAGCTCTTTCAAGTGCTAAAAATTGTTTACTTTTTTCTAAGCCGCTAGTTTGGCTTGAACCATTCGATTTAATTGAAAACGAAGTTCTCAGTGTTCGTACTATTTAGGTCATGCAAGTGTAAATAATAGTTGAACAAAAGCTTTAAGCATTAGTTAAACGAAAACCTTCAGCGCGACACATATGTTTCCTCTAAATCAAATTAAATTAAGGATTCGCTTATGAAGAAAGAAATAATCAACTAAACAAACAAACCTACAAAACAAACAAACAAGGAAGGTAGGAAGGGATCGAGGAAGAAAGGAAGGAAGGAGGAAGGCAGGAAGGAAGGAAGGGAGGGAGGGAGGGAGGGAGGAAAGGAGGAAGGAAGGGAGGGAGGGAGGGAGGAAGGGAGGAAGGAAGGAAGGAGGAAGAAAGAAAGGAAGGAAGGAGGAAGGAACGAAAGAGGAAGGAAGGAAAGAGGAAGGAAAGGAGAAGGAAGGAAAGAAAAAGGAAGGAAAAAGAAGGAAAGAAAGAAAGAAGGAAAGAAAGAAAGAGGAAGGAAAGAAAGAAGTGCGCGCTTACTGAGCAATAGTAATTAAAGTGTACTTCAACATTATACATTGTGCAAATGTGTAAGGTGTAGCATTGAAGTGAGTATTTCACATGATTTGTCATGAACTCTAACGATGTATACACAGGTCTTCTATAGCAATCATCTTAACCTAACAATTTAAAATACGTTTCTCTGCGATCGCGTTTTAGAATTTCCGGTAGTTAATGCTGCGATCGGATTCTAGGACTTGTTTGTCTCAGCTTAGCGTTAATAGCACATTAAAATTGCGCGCTTATTGGGAAAGCGTATCAAAGGTGTAATTAACAAATATACTTTGTGTGCAATATACTTGTGCAAATGTGTAAGGTGCAGTATTGAAGTGAGAGTTTTACATGATTTGTCATAAATGTCAATGGTGTATACACGTCACTCTATTACAATCCGCTTAACCTACAAATTTAATACATTATTCTTCATTGAAGTACGCTTTTAAAGTGTAATTAAACAATCTACATAGTGCAAAAGGTGCTAGAGAGACAACAACCATTAGAACATTATTCAACAAATGGTGTAACCATTACAAAAGCAAAGGAGATAGATGACAAGTGCAGATAAATATGCGGTTTTCCTGCATAATGCAGCATTTTCTATCCAGGTAAAGCAAAGCCACCTCTGGACATGGCTCCCTTGAGTTTAATTAGCACATACTAATCATAATAAATCACATAAGCGAAGTGGGCGTGCGTTCTATTCACTGTTTATACTACACGCTGAAGTACGTTGTTCAGATTAAAGAGAATGGAGTACCTATATTACTTAGGGGTGTGGTGACGTGTATTAGGCTCAGCCTGGAACCCACCCAACCACCCTCCCACCCTGTTTGGTACGTTTTCTTATACAGTAATATAATCACAGATCTACAATGAACATGGCTATCTCACCGCTACAGAGAGTGCGCAATGGCGACCTCTAACCCACAGGAGAAGCGAAATTCGCGGTATTAGCGATGTTTTGATTTTTGTCTATTTCACAGTGACATTTTAGTTTATTCACACAATTGTATAATTTTTGGATATGCTACATTTGAACAGGACACGTCTGTTGGGTCCACCAGTATACGAGCACATATTCACTTCCGAAACAAATAGTGGTGTAGTTTCCGTTTTATCTCATTCACACAGCTTTTAAACAAGTGATTACAAGAGATTAATTACAGGTGCTATCAAAACCACACCAATAAAAGCTATGGAAATACTAACCAACCAATGCCCCATTGAATATGAAATAGAAAAAGCGGCTCTTATTCAACACGAAAAGTTGATCAGACTCCCATTCAGTACAAGGCACAAGAGAAATTTTACACATACACTAAAGACTCAGGAGAGCTTTCTTTCCAAAATTCAAGACATCAAGAAGAATGTATACCTCCCTAATTCAAAGGAAAACTTCATATCTAAAGTCAATCCGACACAAACATTAGACATCACATATTATTTACACCTGACAGAAGAAGTTAAGAAAAGTGATATTCCAACTAGTGTTCTAAAATTATTATTGGCATTAGAGACAATCCATACTAGATTTCCAGAACACGAATGGCTCCATATTTATACTGATGGATCATTTATATCAAACCAAGATGGAGCAGGTGCTGGAGTCACATGTCACCTCTTTTCCTATTACAAATCTTTAAGTTATGGGACTGCAAACTTTGATGGAGAAATTGAAGCAATTCGAATGGACCTACAAAATCTTTTGTACAGAATTTCACATTTTCAGCAAGCAGTTATTCTCTCAGATTCCAGGGCAGCAATTATAGCAATTACTTCCAAGTTGTCACCAAAAAACCAAACAATTATAGAATGTTGGAAAATCCTTATCCATCTAACAGCACTTCAAAAACACCTTGTCTTCCAATGGATACCAGCTCACTGTGGACTGAGTGGTAATGAGAAAGCTGATTTTCTTGCAAAAAAAGGTACCGGCAATGTGCAGAAATCAATAGTTAATTTACCATTTTATGCAGCTAAAAGATTAGTCAACTCTAAATTAAAAAAAAAAAAAAAAAAAAAAAAAAATTATTGAAAAATATTACTATGAAAAATCAAAGAATCAAAGATGGGAACTACCAAACATTCAAACAGTAATTCCTGAGTATCCTCGAAAAACAGCAGTTGCAACCTTCAGGTTGATTACAGGACATGATTGTCTGGCAAAACATTTAAACAGAATTGGGATATATTCTTCACCACTCTGCCCTCTATGTGATCTGCAAGAGGAAATGGATCGAGACCACCTTCAAATATGTCCGGCCACTTCTAATGCCCCATCCATCAGTGAAAAATATTGGAGAGCAAGAGGATTAATGACTTCATTGTCAGAAATCCAGCATTAGCTAACAACAACATATTTGGCGAAAATATATTACATGTTGAATTTAAGTTTTAGAATAAAAATATAATGGTATACATGCAGGATCTACCCACAGTTTATTTAGCATACATTTGTGTCCAGTCACATATATTTGGGTATAAATATTTAAAGACGATAAAGTTTAGTTCAGCTCAGTTCAGTTTCTGAGATCTCAGAATAATAAGCATTCGGATTATTGTATAACTAGCACTTTCATACATAAAAGCCGGACGATAGGAAACGAGGGACTGTACGCTGTGACGTCGTAGATAACAAACTTCCCTCCCATCCTAGAACAGTCTCTTGGCGTGAGCAGACCCATCACGGGACTGTGTTTTACTTGAAGACAGAGACTCGTGCTCGCTGCTAT
This sequence comes from Tenodera sinensis, assembly GCA_030765045.1. Lineage (NCBI taxonomy): Eukaryota > Metazoa > Arthropoda > Insecta > Mantodea > Mantidae > Tenodera > Tenodera sinensis. The sequence goes on along the minus strand of CM060962.1, from coordinate 234,385,368 downwards.
ATTCGTTCTATGTGTTGGCATTACTTTTGCTGTTTATACCTTCTTGCTGTTATTTAAAACAGTTTTAAGTTTGCACTAGACAAATTCAAGTTTATACTATTCAGATACAATCACACGCAATTGATAGGTCAAGTTGAGGTAGCTATAGGCGTGGTGGCGTCAGGTGTTCTAAAAGTAATTTTGTTACATACTTTTTCTTCAAAGCAGTCCAAACAATTTATAGTATATTTTAAAAATGTTATAATTTGTGGATGTACAACGTTCGAACAGGACGTCTGTCGGGTCCGCTAGTCTTCTTTCCAGTGTCTAATGGAATCGGTGATGAGGGGGCTGACTTACCACGCCTACCTGCTGTATCGGGATGGCACCGTAGCAATTGGCAGCTCCTTCAGGGTCATTTGGAGAACATGAACAAGGTATTACAGAGACTGCAGGCAGTCAACCTTAAGTTGAACACAAAGTGCCAGCTCTTCTGCAAGAAGGTTCACTGCTTGCGTCATATATTTTCAACAAATTGGGGTGGCCACGGATCCAGAAAAGACTTAGGCCACGATGGATTGGCCTCACCCGAAGGATAAACAAAAATTGGGTAGTTTTCTGTGTCTGTGCAGATATTACCACCAATTCATCAGATGCTCCTGGAATATCGCGAGGTCTCTCGCTCATCTGACTTTTTTTTTATATTTCTATATTAAAGTTATTCTGTTTTGATACAATTTATTTTTAACAAGGGGTGACATGAGGTGAGGTACCGCCGAAGCAAACCGGATGATTGTGGGTGCATATTATGATAATGGTGGGTGAGGGCAGGTCTAATATCATGGCGGATGCCCTGACATTGACCTGCGACTTGGGGCGTTTGTGTGTGGCATTGGGGGACCAATGGGAAATCTGGGGAGTGTGATGATGTCGAATATCTGGTTGACTCTGGTCTCTAGTGCTGTGGTGTCTTTGATCTTCTGTGTGTTGCGGTAGATGGTCTCTGTATGTTGGCGTAGTCGGGCGAGTTCATCGCTTGTTTTGGTGAGGATCTGTATGAGCTCCGTGAGGTGAGTCTGGATTGCTGCTAGGGCGATGGTTGTGGCGTGGTAGTGGTGCTGTAGGAGCTCAGTGATGTTGGTGTTTGCCGGCGTGTTGTTGTGTTCTGTGATAGCTTCCAGCCGAGAGCCAATGTTCAGAACCTCTGAATGGAGACTAGAACCGGGTCTCGAAGGATGCTATCAGCGACGACGGGTGCTGGGACTGTTGCGGTATGTGGCGATGTGTGTGTGACTGCGGGGACTGATGGTGTTCCTGTAGTGGTTGGGGCCGCACGTATGTACGGCCGTGGAGCTGCGGTGTAAGGTGCTGTCGTTTGTGCAGGCCGTGAAGCTGCGTTGGGAGATGCTGGTGTGTGTATGTGTCCGTGCCGGGGACAGAGTGGGCACTGTGCTTGTCCCGTAAAGTGGCCAAAGCCACTGCAGGAGGCACAGTACCGGCGTCGTCTGGGTAGATCGTGTGATGTGCAGTCACTGGTGAGGTTCTCGGCGCCACAGTAGTGGCACCGAGGAGCGGCGGTGTAGTGGGTGTCTTCGTGTCCGTAGGCACAGCAGTGGCGACAGGGTACTTGGCGTTCCGCTCGGCTCACCTCAGCGTGCAAGCACCTACCAAACAAGGGCAGGCCCGTGCGTAAGGCAGCTTTGCAGTCGCGTGAATCGGCGAAGACTAGTCCAGGAGGCTTGATGGCCCTCTGCGAGTGATGATAGGCGTGGCCCTCATTGCTGAGGTTCACTCATGCTGTGCGGCGGCGAGAATGTAACGCGCTGGAAGGTCCCTGGGAACTCCGTAGACAACCACACTGAGGCCCGATTGGGCTACAGGGGGCGCTGACTGCGATGGTAGGTTAGTCGAAGCATTGCTACTGTAAGCAGGCGAGATGCCGGAGCTGTCCGGTAGCCTGGAAGTGGTCGGCGGTGGATCCGTAGCACAGACCGGGAGCGGCGCTGCCACCACCGCTTCCACAGTACTGCTGCTAGATGCGTCAGGAGTTGCTGTTGAGATCTCTGTTGATTGGCCGGTATGTGTGCTAGAGCGCTGGTATCGGCTGTAGATGCTGGAACCTTGCCGGCAGGAACCGGTGCTGTGCTGCCAGGTTTCTCCTTGGCCATGGCGAAGAACCGGTTCTGACGAGCTCTAAGGTACCTGCTCCGCTGCCAGGTGCAGACTCCCCCCATCTGACGCTGACGACATATGGCAGCCTGAGAACAGCCCGAGGTGTGTCATTCGTGTACCTGCCCTTTTAGGGCTTAACCACTATATGACGGGTTTTGCAGGGTGGCGGGTGAAGTTAAGGTAGTGGGTTGTAAGGAGGTAGCAAGTTTATGCTCCTCAGCGGCTGCTTTTTCAATGTGCAACTTCCGTTGGGCACTGCTGGTGTAAGGGTCCAAATATGGAGGTTAAGTAGATTTAGAATTTTGAGTCCAAGGTTATCTTGGAGGACTGTTGTGGGGTTCAGCTTTCGCTGTTGAAGGGATGTCTCCTTCGTTACCGGGGATGCCCGCAAGTCATGCGGGGAACCCGGTGTCGCACACGCGTGCGTTCAGTGGGGTCATAGTGCCCAAGAGACCTAACCAGGGCACTCCTGTGTTGAGGAATCTGGTCGTATAATTTTCTTGCCCGGCGCCTGATTTCGTCCTCCACATACGGAAGAGACGAGGCTTCGTGCAGTAGTCTCGAAGGGAATGTGAGGCATACAGAATATATTATCCGAAGTCCTCTATTGTGTATACGCTGCAGACGCAGGCGATGGGAATCTGCGGCCATGCCCCAGATTTCGCAGGCGTAAAGGAGGACTGGGATTATGAGCGCTCGAAAAAGCCGTAGCTTTAAGGGAATTGTCATCCCCGACCGCAGCATGGGGTACAGTGAGGCAGTTGCCCCGCCGGCCCGCGCTGACAGGTCGTTGATGTGTTCCCGAAAAGAATGGCCTTTATCTAGCTTCACTCCCAGGTAGGAGATGGTATTTACCCATTCGATCCTTCTACGTAGGTAGGTGAATGTGGGGAGATTGGCGGGGAATCGGGGCTTAGTGAAGAGCATGGCGCGGTATTTCGCCGGGTTAATGGACAATCGCCAACGCCTGCACCATTCTTGAATGAGGCGGAGGTGTCGCTGTATTGGGAGGAAGGTGCTGTTAGGGTGTCTGTAGTTGTGTAGAGCAACACGTTGTCAGCATACTGGGTTATGTTGACGTGCTGCTCGGTAAGTCGGCCACGTAGACGCTGAAAAGCGTGGGGGATAGGACAGAATCTTCGGGGACTCCGCCTCGGATTGGCCTGCGTGTGGATTTATTCCCCGCCACTGTGACCACAAGGCTCTGTGTTTTAGGTATGAGTGCATGAGATGTACCATGCGTGTGCGTAGCTCCAGTTGGATGAGTTTCCGGAGGAGACCGGCATACCAGGACGTAGAGAAGGCCTTCTCAATGTCCAGAGAGACCGCGGCGGTGTAGGCCTTGTCCTGGTATCCCAGGACGGCAGCCTCCACCACGCACAGCAGCTGCTGGGGTGTTGAGTGGCCAGGCCGGAACCCAAACTGATGGGGAAGGATGGCTTGAATGTCCCCTAAGGTAGGGGACAAGCGGGCGAGTATTAGCCTCTCGAATACTTTCGAGACTACGGGCAGGAGGCTTATGGATCGGTAGTTTGCAGGATGGACCGGGTCTTTCCCTGGCTTCAGTATGCAAATCACCCGGGCCTCTTTCCACTCACGTGGGCAGTGGCTGAGGGCTGAGGGCGAGGCACATATTGAAAACCTTGGTCAGGTAGAGCACGGCCTTGAAAGTAAGGTGGTGGAGCATGACAGAGGTTATCCCGTCAGGCCCCGCGGCCTTTTTTGTGGTCGAGACTTCGGAGTACGCCTTGGACATCGCTGGGTTTGACGATGGGAAGCCGATCCGCCTCCTCAGGAGGACGTTGGAGATATCGACGTACCTCCCTACGGACACGGTCGGAGAAGTCTAGATCCTGTGGGTTGTCTCTCGGCCGCATGGTCCTCTCCAGGTATTCAGCAAACGCATTTGCCTTGGTTTGGGGTTCATAGGCCAGGCCTTGGGTGCCATGGATTTGGGAGGTGTGTGACCCACCTCGGTTTCTGAGTCGCTTGGCGATCCGCCACATGTCGCCGTCACCCAGGTTCAACCGAGACATCGTATCCTCCCACGCGCGCACTCTGTGCTCGCGCAGTCGGAGACGCACCTCATGGCGTAAACGCCTTAGAAGCGCTATGTTGTGTGGTGTGCGGTGCCTCTGACAGAGTCTGCGAGCCGCCCAAGAGTGGCGGATGAGCAGAAGTAGCTCTAGGGGCAAGACCTCTAGGTAAAGAGGAGCTGGGATGTGGACAGCGAGGTTGTGGACTGATCGCTTCACCACAGAGGTGAAGGAAGAGACCGTCGCCTCAAGGGTTGGGATGTCGGTAATGTTGGGGTTGGCTGGGATGGAGCCATTCAGGCAACTCTTGACACAGTCCCAGTCGACGTTCCGGTGCTGAACCGGGACCTCTTGGCTGCCGACCCGTGTGTTGTGGTCAGAATGGAGTGCGTTGACTGATGTAAGTGATATGTGATATGGAAAGTGTTTGATTATGGCGAAGTCTATGACAGATGGCCGTCCTGGACCTCGCGGGTAATGGGTGGGTTTCGTCGACCATGTGAACGATGTCGTTGCCTCTTCTGTCCGCACGTGGGCCGCAATGCCAACGCGGATGCTTGGCATTTAGGTCCCCGGCCAGAATGACATGAAGATGTAGGGCGAGGATGGAGAGGTAGTCGTTGGCAAAGAACTGTCTCTGGGGTGGGTGGTATGCAGGCACCATCAGGACTTCAGTAAAGCCAAGGGGGACGCAAGTAGCCGTGGCCTCAAGGGTTTGAAGTGGAGGGAGCTGGACGGGATTGTGGACCACACTTCTCTTCACGAAGATCGCTGTGCCGCACCCAGGGCGGCCGACGCGGTCCGATCGGAGGCAGTGGTAGCCCTGGAGTCGGGATGTGAGGTTCTGGTGGAGATGCGTTTGTGATACCAGGACGAGATCAAGTGCATGCTCGCCAGCAAAGTGGTGAAGCTCGTTCTCCCGACCGGCCAAACCGACGCGTTCCAGAATGCGAACCTAAACGAGGTACTCCCTCCCCCCCCCCCCCCCCCAACTAACGAAGGAACACCAGCCTTACATGTGGACGAAGAGGCCGGGAGCGCGTTGCAGTCGCTTAAAGTCAGCGCTCTGCAGTGCGCCTGTTTTAGGTTTCCCACAATCGTCTGATTGACTTGAAAATTTGCACATATGTCAAGCATAGCTGATAGTAACATAATATCTGTAAGTTCTCCTAATATGCTGACTAGGATCTTTAGGATAAAAACCGACTAAGCTAAATTTATCAATGCAAAGGAACCTTTCGACGTAATCCTCCCCAACTTAGAGTCGTCTGATTGACTTCAAAATTAGCAAACGTTTCGAAAACCAATGGCAACATAATATCATGACTTTGTCCAAATGTACTGACCAAGGTTACCTACATAAATTTATCAATGTAACAGTCTTTCGACGTAAATTTCATCAACTTAAGGTTGTCTGATTCACTTAAAAATTTGCACATATGTTAAAGACCGATGAGAATGCAAGATCACGACTTTGTCCCAATGTCCTGACCAGGATTGTCAGGATAAAGAATGACCAAGATACATTTACAGAAAATAGTAGATCATAGATGTCGCTAAGGCACATTTCTACCTGTACCCTTAAAATTGCTTTAAATAAATAAATAAATAAATATATATATATATATAAATAGTAGATCATAGATGTCGCTAAGGCACATTTCTACCTGTACCCTTAAAATTGCTTTAAATAAATAAATAAATAAATAAATAAATATATATATACTATTTGGATGACGTAGGTGCTTATAGAGAGGACCTGAAAGAAACACGGGACCCATGGGAAATATCGCGGACTGAAGTTCACAAAGGGCGAAGATGCCCTCAACAGCTGCTAGTTTAGAAATCGACACAGGTTACGCTGGACAAAGGAATTAAATAGCTTGAAAATATTGAAAGACAGAGATAGATGCCCGGAGAGAGGACCTGAGAGGGACACGAGATTTTGGGGGAAGGATTGTGGATCGAAGTTTACCCAGGGTCAGGAAAGCTGGTAGTGTACTTAACGCAGTAATTGTAATGTAATACTGTTCCAAAAATACGAGCTTTGAAAATTAAAAAAAAAAAAAAAAAAAAAAAAAGTGGAAGAAATTTTGAATTGAAAAATTTTAAGAAGATTTCAAATTAAAAATAAAAATATTTGTATAGAAAAATTTGAGACTAAAAAATTAAAAATAATTATAGTGTTAAAAGGCTAAAAATACACGCCTTTATAACAAAGTGAACTAAAAGTTAGAAAATAAGTTTTAAGTATGAAGAGGTTGTTCTATAGCGATATAAAGATAACTAGTTCATTATATTTCAAAATTTTGTAATACGTTTAAAATAAAAACTCACCTATATTAACAAAATAATAAATTTTACTGTAAAAAAGCGTGGGATGTCCGTCATAAAATGTTATAAATAGTACATTGGTAGCTATTTATAAAAGTAAAGATATGACAAAAATATCTAAAAAGCACCCCACGCTTTTTTAAAATAAAATTTATTGCTTTGTTAATACAAACGAGCTTTTCTTTTAAACGTATTGCAAAATTTTGAAGTATAAGGAACTAGTTGTGTTTATATCGTTATAGAACAAACTCTTCATACTTAAAAATTATTTTCTACTTTTTAGTTAGCTTCGTTATAAAAGCGTGTGTTTTTTTCTTTTTAAAACTATCATTTATTCACGCTTTTAGTTCAGCAATGAGTTTGAAACAGGAGGCTTTGTTGCCATAGAGGCTTTAAATTCACTAGCTGATTGTTTCTAGATGCTAACTTAGGACCGGGGAATTCTGATTTTGTTCTTCCACTCTTCAATTGTCCTACGAGACATTGCAGCAGTGTGCTGAAGGGATGTGAACAAAGGCTTTGTTTCACTAAGCCTGAAGTCAGGACGTATGTGTAGTCACCTAGAAGGAAGAGAAATGGTGAAAGGATTGAAACAAAACAACACCTATGAAAGCACATCTGTTGCCAAGGTGATTGTAAACATTTTGTTAGTGTACAGAAATATACACTTGGCTCGTAGGACGGCTCTTGCCATTTAGTGAGCGTGAAATACATATAAGTAATAATATAAATAATAATAATAATAATAATAATAATAATAATAATAATAATAATAATAATAATAATAGTAATAATAATAATAATAATAATAATAATAATAATAATAATAATAATAATAATAATAATAATAATAATAATAATAATAATAATAATAATAATAATAATAATAATAATAATAATAATAATAATAATAGTAATAGTAATACTACTACTACTACTACTACTACTACTAATAATAATAATAATAATCATCATCATAATCATAATATAAATAGTAATAGGAGTAGTATTAGTAAGAGAAACGTGCACACATAGTAAGAATTTAATGTACATAATATAGCCAACTGTTGACAAAAAATAGCATTCTTACTTTCTCTAGTACCTGCCTTAGGTAGAGATATTATTACATTCCACCCAAAAGTTCGAACTGGGATTCCCCGGAAATGCATGTTTTGAGGCCTCTAGATCGAAGAAAAATATTTTTCAGAAATCTCTTTCCGTCTCGGTCTGTATTTGTCCGTGTGTATGTGTCTGCGTATCAGTGAACTTTTTATCTTAATCAGAAACAACCGAAAGTGCATAAAATGACCATTTTACACGTTAAACCGGAGGATACACCCAAAGTGTATAACAATTTCGTAAGGAACGGGGTCGGTAAATGAACTTTATTAAGTCGCCATTCGTGGATATAAAGCTAACCTACAACGTCGAGTAACCCAGCTATTTTCGAATAATTGTATTTATGGCATCCGAGATATACGTTATTTGATGAATCTTTTAATATTTTGTGATATTTTGAGGCAAATGTAGTCACCATACAGTTTTTTGTCTCTTTATTACCTGTAGATATATTAAACTATTTCAAAGTCAGCGCATAGTGGAATGCTCTGAAAAAAAGATTTCACTGTTCCTTCAGTCCCTTATTTCCTTTGAACCACCAACAAGATGTATAACCAAACTATTTTCCCAAACGTTTATCTCTACTAACATATGTGTGTAAAATGATTTTCAGGAATAGTTTGTAGGAAATATATAAAAATACACAATAGTGGAAACAGAAAATCAGCGAATACGACACATCAAACTGTATACGGTCGTTTATTTGTATGCCTGACTTTAAAAAACTGATGTGATGCACTCACATGACTTTCTCTACTCTTGTACTAACTATTCGTATACGCTCTTATTCCTCTAAACTGCTCATGTTAGTCGAGATAAACATTTGCAGAAATAATCTTATTGTTAATTCTCTTGTAGGTACAAGGGGAATGTGAAAATACAGCACACTTTGTGCGATATTGCAATCTTTTAAAGCTGGTCGCTATATGTATGCTTTGAAATTCCGTTCTCTTTGAATGGCCAAGAGATAAGAAAGCGCATACGACCTTACGTTTCAGAAAAGTTTAAGTATTGAAAGCCTCACTCGAATAACAAAGAATGTCTTCGAAATGGTCCACTCCACAAAAAGAAGAAAACTGTATTTGCAAATATCTGGTGTGTTTTAACGAGCTCTAAATTTTTCGTACAGTAAGATGTGCTCTATCTTTTACGGTTTACTAGTTATGCAAAATACGTCAAGAGTAAACAGGACTACATGGGCTGTGCTCATAAAATTCAAAATATACATTTCATTTGCTCTAAAAATATTCTTAAAAATTGTACTTCAATCAAAATCATTAGAGCCATTTTTGGGAAAATCAAAATGCCCCAAACATTTTCCATGTAAAGGTTAATTTAGGGTGGAGGAATTTTCTTGAAAATCTTTGTGTTGCATCCATGAAAGATATGCAACTTAAATACCAACTGGGGTTTTTGAGTGACTTTTCTTTTCTTTTTTCTGTTCTCAGACACACACACACACACACACACACACACACACACACACACACACACACACACACACACACACACACACACAGAGGCGCGCGAGCGCGGACCTTTTTCTAAAGATGTTTTTCTTGGATTTAGGGGGCCTAAAAACATATATTTCCGGTGCAATCTCGACATCGAAATTTTTGGTCGAATACAATACTTCCCCTACTTACTATACGTAGTAGAGAAATTAAAAAGAATTGTTATATGATGAGACTCCTCAAACGTGAAGGGTTCTAATGGAACACAAAATAATAGTTTTATTTTCAGTGAATCACACGGAGTTAGACAAGCAACACGGGATACTGGCTTTTCTGCTTGTGTGGCTACAAGGCGAACAATCACGAAGTTCTCCGATCTACTCGTATTTGGATGATTATTTTGAACTAATAGAGAAAAATATATTGTGCTTTTATGACAAATATAGTCATAAATATAGCTGTTTTAGCGAGTTTTTCCGCATACTTAACTGTTATTCTCCAGTGGTCTGTCTTAGACTAAGAAATTCCGTCTTTCTTCACATTTTAGTGTCTCTTCGGACTACGCGCTCTACACACGAATATAAATACGTGTTAAGTAATGAATTAAATAATTTTAGCCAAACTAGGTCTCTCTAGGTATTTTGCCCGTTTCATGATAGTAAGAGAGAGCTCCTGCGGATTGGTATTGATTCTATTGCCACAGAAGGGAACACGAAATGTGGGAGGAATAAGGAGACTATGGAGAGAAATACGAAGCTAATACTGGAGAATTTCTAATTCAGGAAGAGATGGTTACTTCAGCATGTTCACGAAAGTGTGCACACTTAGCACAGAAACTGTTGTTAGCAATCTATCCAATAGTATCTCTTTTGAACACTATTACCGGAGAAGATCCTCTTTCAATAACCCGTAATTTAGAGAATTGAACTTCATATGATGGCAATGGCATCAGTTGCTCTCTGCTGTCAAACAATATGAACACTTCAATTATGATAGAAGCGTGTAAAAACTGTGAAAGAAGCATAGCGCGGCTGGAGAGCTATTTACCGGTGTCGGGGGATTAGCGTATACCAGCCTGGCTACCTGTCCTTAGGTGCGGCTAACTTCTTGAATTATGCAGAACAAAAGTGTCATTGTTTGTCACTTCTCAGCTCCCTATAAGGAGCTGGCTAGTACCCCCGAGCAGTCTTTCAGTACAAAGTTAAACTGACAGTTCAATAGACACTGAAAGGTGCAGTTACTCGTGTAGCTGTGAGTTGTGACTCAGCATCTCAGTAGTGACTCAATTCGACTGATCAGTTGTGTTTTGTGCTGAGTGAGTGTAACATTGTCAACAGTGTAACATGTGAGCTTCACTAAGCACCTAGGTGATGAAAAAAGTACGTTTAGAAGAAATTGTAGTTCCCATTTGTTACAATATTTTGGGAACGTCTGTGGAAGATAATTGTTCGTGGTGCACTCGGTCTCTACACAGTAGCCCTACCGATGTTCGTGATAGAATATGGACAGCTCCAAGCTAATAGCAAGTGAAATGCGTCCGAAAGCTGCGAAATAAATATACATTTTGGCAAAGTCCCTAGGATATAATACTCCCAGCCGGAACAGTACATTAGAGATTCCGAAGACACAATTCGATCACTTCCCCTTTTTTATTCCACTTTTTCCCTTCCGTTTTCTCCCCTAGCAGCCCTTGGGCAATAGCGTTATGTCTTTATGAAACCCGGGAAATCCATCACGCAAATGATGCTCTTTAATCTCTTCTCGCCTCCTCTTACCCCGTTCTTGTTCTCTTTATTCAGTAGCCCTCTCACTTTACCTCTCTTATAACGTATTTCATCTCATCTTGCGGATCGCATAGCATCCACACTTTTGTTCACTTTCGACATGGAGGCTATGCTCAAACTAGAAGGAGTTTCCAATCTCCAGAGATATCCCTGCCGGGGGTGGGGGAGGAGATGGCTATTTCCATTAAACTAATGAGATTTTGAAATAAACGTTTGATGTTCATACGGACTACAAGGGCTGTTCATTTCTCAATTATTATTTATACATATTTTATGATAATGAATACATCCAAAGCTCTGGATTTAAACTGAATTACTTGGACAAGTATTATCCGAACATATTTATCAAGCTGTTTAATATAAATGATGTCTCCTAAGTAATCTCGGTTTTTAGGAAAACTTTATTTCAAATGTATTGTTACAGGACATGTGAAGTGAAAGTGAAGGCCATTAGATTTTATAGTCCTGAACTATCTTTAAGCAAAGTTTGCTATCCCGCAGAGGTACCAGTTTCTGGTTTCTGATGCGAAGAATTCGTTGATACCCATTTCAACTGCTTCAAAGTTTTCAAAACCTATTTCATATAGGTAACGAGTCACTTATCTAAACATATGATAATTTGATGCGACAATATCTGAGCTGTATGTTGAATGTGGTAGCAGTTTGATTCCTTTCACCTACTAGATAATTCTATATCTATTACTTAATGACAGGTACCTCTACCTGAAACCTTAATGAACTCCTTCAAGTTGTTGAGAATAATGATCCTTATCGAATGCTCGTTCATTATGAAAAAAAGTCTCAATGAATCACAACTTCAAAATTCCACCACACATACGTATAATTATTTTGGGACCAAACTTATTTTTAACGACAACGTTTGCAGGCTGACAGTATAGAGTCATTGTTTCAATGTCCCAGGGTTGCGACAATAAACCCCCTTTTTATCACATATAACAATGCTTCTGATAAATCCATCATCCTAGGGATTAGCGATAGCCTGATGACAGATGTCCATTCCACGTTGAGCTTCATTAGGTGCCAATTCATGTGGAACAAATTTAAAGCTTCTGAAGGGTGTTTTAAGTCTCTTAATATGGCCATCTATGGCATCCTTTAAAGCACCAAGTTCTTCCGACAACCTGTGGGTGCTTGTTTGTGAATTTTATTCCAAAAGTTTGCCTGTATTCTCAATATTCAGCAACCTGGATGTTCCAGAACGTTGTAAATCGTAAACGTTTTTGACTCCATCACATAAACGCTGGAATCATCATTGTACTACTTGCCCAATATCAACACTTTCACCTTTTACTTCGCATATTCTTTGAGCCGCGGCAGCAGCTTTATATGTCGTTTCCAGTAGTGCTTCAGTAGAACTCTAACCTCAAACTTTGTTGCCTACATTTTAAAATCTAGTATTACTAATGCTGGCTGCCAACATGTTAACAATACGGAATAATAATCATAGCATCTTATAAATAGTATTGACAAAACAAAAGATATATACCTTGTGATGTAAACACAATCGAAATATACATTACTAATGAGAAAACCTAATTTCATTGAGCCGGTGTTACGCCTTAGTTCTTACTGCAAGTTTTTAACAGGCTAGTAAGTATAGGGAAGTTAAATTACACTCAAACCCACTCTCGCGGCCTCACTCTACTGCGCGAGACAGCCGGCAGTCACCGGTGAATCTACGCCGGCAGAGGCGGACTAAAATCCTTACCTTACTAAAGATGCTGACCTTGTGCTCTGAAACAGACAGCATATCTCGTGTAAATATTCTCGCTCACTCTTCGAAGCTCATCAGCAGAAATTCCTGTGATTTCTTGCACAATGGTTTCTCTAAATTCCTGTAGTGTGCGAGGATTGCGACGATACACTTTGTCTTTTTATACAACTCCATAAATAAAGATCACTAGGTACTGGTTAGATCAGGAGAACGAATCAACACTAATTATTCTGCCATCAAACACCTCTCTGACTGTATTTAATGATAGGATAGCAGAGTGTGCTGTTGCAGAAACTTTTTGGAACCAACCAACGTGTCTTCTTCCATCAAGCGATTGAGAAATGGCCTCAGAATTAACCTCTGATATCACTTTGCATTTGTTTCACCAAAGTATATGGGATCTATTATTATTCTAGCACTTATCGCTCAGCAAACTCCAATTTTCTGATCATAATGAGGCATTTTATCCACTAGCACAGGTTTTCTGAAGCCCAGTAGCAACTGTTTTGAGTATTCACACGTCGAGTTACATGAAACCAAGCTTCAACAGTGAAAACCAAAAGTTGCGTGTCAGTGAAATCCCTTTCTGCGGATTGGAAAAACCAGTTACAATAATTCACACATTTAGAGGGATCATTTGCCTTTAACGCTTGCACTCGTGTGTAGCGATAGGGCTTCAGTTTCAACAGACATGTAGCATTTCTCGCAGAAGGTCGAGATACACCTGTTTGTCACGTTAGTGTTTTCAACAATTTTGGAGGCGAACGCTCCAAAGCGGCACCAATGTCATCCAATTTATTTTAAATTAACACTGACCTCTTCCTCGAATGCTTCTTGTCCAACACCGAACCCGAAGCTTCAAATTTATTTACGACCGCATGTACGGTTGTCCTTGCAGGCGACACAGAGCTCGGAAACTTTCCAACAAACTCCCTGCGCACACGACGAGCAGGTGCATGCTTGAAGTAAGCTTTACAAATGAACACGCATTCTTCCACAGAGAAGTGACGCACCATGTTTACTGCAGGACAGAGACACCTGACTCACACTGAATGATTGCAACTGAAGCAGCAATACCAGTGAGAGTTGGCGTCGGCGCACTTTAGAGCGGGAAATGCCAGTTCGAAGTCCCGGAAGCCATCCTGGGAGTACCGAAGGAGAGACAGGCCGCGAATGGTTTCGAATATAATTTAACTAACCTATATTTATACAATTTCTAATCTTAGATACATGTACACAAATTGGTATGTGTTTACTCGAGCGTGCAGGACTGACTAAGTGGCTAAAAGTAACACACAACTGCTGCACATTTAGTTGATTTGGCCGAATACAAATGCTATTATCGAAATGGAGAGGCATGTGTTCAAACTCATCTCACTCCAGGAGATCAAAACCATTAAAACGTGGCGCGTATATAATTTGTCCTCTCATGTTCATTGACAAGTGGAATAATTTGGAAATTACTCATCTTACTTTCTCTACTGGGTACTTATAGTAGGCAGAGGAGGTATTGTGTTCCATCCAAAACTCCAGTACCGAGATTTCGGCGGAAATACATGATATGAGGCACAACCATTGCTAGAAAAACGTCTATGTGTATGTATGTGTACGTTTTATTAACATGATAACCGAAAACGAGAAGTCGCTTACACATAAATGTTGGAACTTAAGCTCAGGACATTCCAAGGATACGACACAAAGATTCCGAAGAAAATCCCCCAGCCAAACCACCCTTTGAATGGGAAAGCTTTCGTTACTTCTGATTTAATGATAAAGGTCTTAACGATTTTTAAGTACCGTATGTTTAAGTTGCTTTCATGACAACTCATTACATCTCATATTTTCTGGGAATAGACATTAAAGTTCTCTTTAACCTGAATTACTTATATACCTAGTCAATCATAACAGATAATTATATTGCTACTCACAAAAAATGCAGATCTCATTAACGCACCCATTAACCATTTCCGATATATCCTTTGTTTGAATTTCTGGTTTGAATTTTCAAATACCTTATGCTTTCCTCAACTACAACTCGATATCTTTCTTTCTTTTCTTTCTTTCTTCCTTCCTTCCTTCCCTCCCTCCCTCCTTCCTTCCCTTCCCTTCCCTTCCTCCGTCCTCCCTCCCTCCTTCCCTCCTTCCTCCTTCCTTCCTTCCCTCATTCCCTCCTCCCCACCTTCCCTCCTTCCCTTCTTCCCTCCTTCCTTCCTCCCTTCCTGCCTTCCTCCCTTCCTCCCTCCCTCCTTCCTCTCTTCCTTCCTCCCTCCCTTCCTTCCTCCCTTCCCGCCTTCCTCCCTTCCTGCCTTCCTCCCTCCCTCCTTCCTCCTTTCCTTCCTTCCTTCCTCCCTTCCTCCCTTCCTCCCTTCCTCGCTCCCTTCCTTCTTTCTTTCTGTGTGTCTTTCTTTCTTTCTCACTCCCTTCCTCCCTCCTTCCCTTCCTCCCTCCCTTCCTCCCTCCCTTCCTCCCTTCCTCCCTTCCTTCCTCCCTCCCGTCCTGCTCTCCGCCCTTCCTCCCTTCCTTCTTTCCTCCCTTCCTCCCTCCCTCCCTTCCTTCCTTCTTTCTTTCTTTCTGTCTGTCTGTCTGTCTGTCTGTCTTTCTTTCTTTCTTTCTTTCTTTCTTTCTTTCTTTCTTTCTGTCTGTCTTTCTTTCTTTCTGTCTTTCTTTCTTTCTTTTTTCCGTCTTCCTTTCTTTCTCTTTTCGGTTTCTTGGAAAAAGAACATTTATTTTAAAGCCATTACATAACGACTGAATTTGAAGAGATTGGCCTATCACTTTAGATTAGTATATTCTTCTTACATTTTCAATGTAATGTATAAATGGGCAGTGAAGGTTTATCTGTATTAATAAAAAGCACATAGAAGCATAGGCATTTATAGGAATAGATTGTAGGAAACTAAGAGAAAGTCATTTGAGCGCAACACGAATATTTTAATGTTGTTTTAGAATTGAACAAATCTGAATTTTCTGTATTTCTTGTTTGAAATGTTATTGCAATTACTTTGTAATATAAGGATAGCATCTAAGGCCTTTTCCCTCTCTTTTCTTTCTCGTTCGTCCTTAACTCGATACGTAATATAGAATGGTCCATGATTCAATCGCGTCAGGGTCAGGAATTTACGGTTATCTAACTCACTCATGGAAGTTCCATATACACCTTATCTAGATGCACCACGTCGACTGACAGCCGAACTCGGACCCTCCAGGGCTTAATGTTCTGTTGATGGTGTGGGTCGAACATAATAGTCGGTAATTCATGGTTACTTGGATTGCTTTTATTCCAGGCGTCCGGAAATATCTAGAACAGGAAGGAAGTTGTAGTTACCTCATAGCAGATCTTTAAATATCCCATGGCTAGAAGAGAACACAGTATGAGCAGTGAGAAATCAGTAGGTAAATTCCGACAATTATATGGATCACACGCTATCACATTTTCGCAGTTGAACGCTAACAGGTGTTTAAGAAGTTTCGTTCTTCTATTTCAGTCAAATAAAGTTACTAGTTTCTAATTTACTTGAATGTATTTGCTAATATGCAGTCAAGGAGGCCTCCGTGAAGGAATACGATTTGCGATACAGATGTAATACACGTTAAAAGAGAGACGGAGAAAGAGATAGAGAGAGAGGTGGGAGTGAAAGCGGTATCGGTTCACTTTATTTTGCTTCTTAATCCTCTTTAAGTTGACTCTCTTATACAAGTCTTGACTACAGGGAATATTGGATGTAATCGATAAAGTATGTGCTCGTTTGAGCTCAGAATCCTTAGAACTCACAGCTGCCAGACAGTTATCTTCATGTAGGCAGCTCAACCCAACTAAAACTCTCTCCCAATTCTGTGGGACAGAAGATAGATAATCCACATACCAAGCAGATGCAGCCCTCACCAGTAACAGAGAGGGCTTTGCAGGTACGCTATATAGACATGAATATTGTGACACCGGACGTGGCGCACTACAAAGGACGGTAGGGCTAAGCTACTTCGCACCATATTGCAGACCGGCGAGCACACAAAGGTACTCAAGGTCAGGCTACTTCGCGCGGCTGTTTCTGTATACGTGACTAACAACAATGTGTGCGGCGCATAATAAAGGTTGTTGGGACCTTCGAGGGGCATCCAACAGACGGTGTGTTTGTAGAGGTCCAGAAAGGTCCATGTTACGTCATCCTCGCTATATACCGAGGCGAGGAAACGGCAGAGGGGAGAGTTACAGACAGTCGGTCAGTGTGTCAACGAGTGCAAGCCAGCTGTGTGTACGTGTGTGTGGTATTACACTGTCGTAAAAGATACGTCGCGTCGAAGTGAAGAAGTTATAACGAATGTTGAGTGATTGTATCGTCGGAGTTACTGCTTGAGAGATAGGGAAGGTCAAGAGGGACAGTGAAAGGAGAGAGGCAAGGCTACGAGAAGAAAACAGTTGTGAGTTGTAATATGACGATATTATAGATTGTGTTAACAGTAGAAGATACATATGTTGCTGTGCGGTTTTAGAAGGAAAATAAGGAGTGAGAAAAGTAACTGGACTGGACTGGTGTCAGAAGTGGGATTCGTCGAATTGCCATTTTGTTACATTATTTTCAACATTAATTTCACAAGGATGTTTTATTACCTGGAGAAAGTGAATGTTCTAGTGGAATTTAACTATCTCACAATAAAAAGAGAGTATATAAAGCTTACAAGAAATAAATACAATAAAATATTAACTACCTTACTAAACTAAGTAATCGAATTGGTTCCGTTTACTGTTTCTGTTTCTCTTTGTATTGATTGGCATCGTGCTGTTTTGGTGAAGCTTATCTCCAATATCTACAGAGGAAACAAATGACAATCACCTACTTACCAAGTGGGTAGACCGGCTTCGATTCCTGGTATCCACGACGTGGGGATTTTCTCCCGCTGGTACACTTGCTCCGGGTGCACTCAGCTTCGTGAGGACCCTGAGGGGCCAATTGAGGAGCTACTTGTGGAAAAATTAGCGGCTCCGGGTTGCGAAGGCTGTATTTAGTGGCGGGGGGGGGGGGGGTACTTGGGGCACTTACCACGTAGCTTCAGTACTGCACCCTAGTCATTGCGCCCGTTCTCGTCAAAGGTGGAAAGGCGGCGATCAGCCGGTAGGTCTTGGCCCAGCATAGGGCTGTTTGAGTCTGTTTAGTCAACGCGGGTGCAGTTCGGTCTCCTTTGAGGAGTCCCTATAGTCTTTTACAACACAGGATATCCCCGCTCGGTCCTTTCTGCAGAGCTACAAACTCTTAACATGAACATTTGCAACTAGTGAAACAGAAAACACTTGAATTTAGAATTTTGACAAGTGTGACCCCAAGTGGAGTCAACATGTGATTATCACTTCCTTAAAATCAAGGTTACTATTAGTCTTGATGGACAGGGATAAACATTTCTCTCTTCTGACGCGAAGAGATGGATTTATGACAATGATTAATCGTGGTTAGTCCTTTGTGAGGCAACTGCACTCGCGTTCACTACACTCTACGCCGCGGAGTATAAGAGATTGTTTAGGGAGATGATAAAAACAGACAAAAGCTACGGAGGTGATAAAAACGATATGTAATAAGAAGAGAGGTGATAAAATGTGGGATAAACAGCCATTATTGGGTGAATCGCACCGTTTCGCAGCATATTTTCGGTCAAAAGTAGTGTGATGTTCTAAGAGTCAGTGCGCTGGGACAGAGCGGACGTACCAGGAGAACCGGTTGTTTTGTCTATTGCGTGTGTGGCCTGATAGTGAGTGAGCGCAAGAAAGACATATACAACACTGTGAGTGATATTATCGATCACCAAGTGTAGGAATTTAAAGTGAGTATTTCAGCTAAATTTAACAGAAATGGAAATGTACGCGAGGAAAAATACCCTCAGGATCAAGTTTGCTTTAAGTGCAACGCGACCGTCGGCATATGAAGTGCATGATTTCATAGCAGATACATTACGGTTAAATGCGGAACAAGTGGATACAATACAGTTAATTGCAAGTGAACGGGCAATTTATGTTAAATTAATATCAGCACTCTTGCTGGAGAAAACCCTCAATACCTTCTCGGCGGAAACACCTTTCACATACATGAATGGTGAGATGACTAAAGTGCTTATCGAACACGTGACCGGTAATGCTGTCAATGTCCGAGTGTTTGATGTACCCCCAGAGCTCCCGGCAGAGGTCTTAAAAGCAGCGTTGCAGCGTTACGGAACGGTATATGACGTCCGGAAGGAACAATGGAGCCGACAATATCGCGTCTCGGTGTTTAATGGGGTACGAGCGGTAAAGATGCAACTGAAGACGAACATCCCTAGTTTTATCATCATTGGCAGCTACAGATTATCGGTGTCCTACGCCGGCCAACCCAGATCCTGCTACGTCTGCAGTAGCACGGCACATCTAAAGGAATTTTGCCCCCACCGTCCGACCGCAACACGCCCAGTGGCGACTGGACGGAGAAACGAAACAGAACCGACGAAGGTGGTAGTGGACACGCAGAGTGAGGGAGCGCATCCTACGGATGAAAACAGGCAAACGTCCCTGGTGAATGACAGTCAACAGGAAGCAGCAAGGTCTGCACCGCAAAGGGAGTATGCCTCCATAGTTCGAGATACCACAGGCAAACGAATACATCTGGCCAATCCGGAGGAGATAATACCACCCGAGGTGGGTTCACTTGTAACGGAGACAGCTGCAGCAGAAGAGAAACGCCCGACCGAGAAGAAACGGGCCAAGCGGGCGAAGACAAGCAAAGCCCAGAAGGAAGAACCATCCTGGAATAACCAAATGGAGCTGGAGGAAGTTGTGGAAGAAGCCCATGAGGAGGCACGTCTATTGCAAGTCCCGTCCACAGACACAGCAGATACGGCTGGAGTACTGACGCAAGAGCCTGCCTCAGCATTGATTGGCAGCAGTATCCTGGAGGAGGGAGGTGACAGGAACACCTGTGAGGTTCAACCTGCAAGGAGGGACGCGGGAAACAACCCCCAGAGTGATTACGAAGCAGCACAGTTACAACAAAGTGTGAGGTGCCCAGCGGTGGAGATAGGAGCAGACTCCCATTACCGGGAGGACACCCCCGGCACCACCGTAGCGGCACGACCATCTGCGAGTGATTCTCGACCGCAAGTACTCGAACGGCCACACAGATCCCAAGAGGACCAACCACGGTCAGCTGAAGCAGTCGCAATTTATCGGCGTGCAGAGATGGCTGGTGGATCTCATCCCTCTCAACTTGATGCGAGGGCCACAGAAGCGGAGTCGCCGATCCTACTTCAGGTGACACGGAAGCCCCAGGTGTCCTTATGTGACCCAAGGCTTAAGGGAAACCCTCCGGCACAGATAACCCCAGCTAGACATCCAGAGACCGAACAGTAGTACACTAGCAGCAATGCACGAGGCCAAGGACGTAGACGCCCGAGTTACACTATCTTTGCGACAGTCGCTTTCATAATGATCTATCTACGAACGGTGGCAACAGTGAATGTGAATGGGTGCAGAAATCTAGTAACCCAAAAACTGCTCAATAGTTTCCTCCAGGTGAACAACATTGACATATGCTTTCTCCAAGAAGTAAATACTTACAACTTGGATGCTCTTTACAATTACGACTATAAAGTTAACCTAGGTTTGAACGGCAGAGGAACGGCAATAGTGTACAGGAAGGGACTTCCCCTGCAGAATTTTCAGATGGATCCCGACGGACGGGTCCTCTCCGCTACTTTGGAAGAGACCGTCCTGGTTAACATATATGCTCCAGCTGGGTCACAGAATAGACAAGCGAGAGAGCGTTTCTTCCAAACCGAGGTAACCCCGCATTTGCGACAAGGCAAGGAACTTCTGCTAGCAGGCGACTTCAATTGCACGTTGCAGGCGAAGGACCAAAAAGGTGCTACGAATTTTAGCATCATGCTACAACACCTAGTGTCACAGCTGCAACTGCTTGACGCATGGGAGATCAAGCATGGGAACGAAGTGGAATTCACTTTCACCCGCAACACTTCTGCCTCACGCATCGACCGACAGTATCTATCTCCCGGAATGGCTCCAAATGTCCATCGAATTTGGGTCATTCCGGTGGTTTTTAGTGACCATCATGCAGTGCTATGTCAATTGCAAATAAATGAAATAAGGCTTGAGACGGCCGGCCGTGGCTACTGGAAACTCAATAATTCTATGCTGGAGGACACAGACATTAGGGAACAATTTCAAATCAAATGGCTTCAGTTACAGTCGGCCTTTAGAAGTTCAACTCGGAAGAGTTTTTGGTGGGTGAACACGGCAAAACCAGCGATTCGCTCCCTATTTAAATCCATGGGTATTGTGAGGGCACAGGCCAAGAAGCAGCTACTACATTTTTACAATGAGGCGCTGTGGGGGCTGCATCTGAAGCAAAGGGAGGGCTATGAGGTGCAGACGGAGATAAAAAAAGTAAAAGAAATCATCAAATTAAAACACTTACACCAGTTGGAAGGACATAAAGTTCGAGCCAAAGTGAAATCCATGCATGAAGCGGAACAGAACTCATTTTATTATTTCGCAAAGGAGCGGCAGAAGGGACATGGAAGATATCCTCAAACAATACGGGACGCGCACACTGGAACTGCCCATGTTGGAACGCGCGCCCAGCTCCAGCTTATAGCGGATCACTTTCAGGCTTTATTTCAAGAAGCGCCAGAAGCAGACACCCCTTATAGGCGTATGGAACATAAACTGTTTGACACCGGCATCACCCAGGAATCCGCAAAAATACTTACCAGCCCTATCACGGAGCGGGAGGTGTTGGTCGCCATTGAACAAGCCAGTCGACACACATCACCAGGTCCTGATGGGCTCACCTATGAATTCTATAGAAAGTTCTGGCCAATAATCAAGAACGAAGTGATGGAAGTATATGCGGAACTGTGGGAGACAGCAGTGTTTCCCGAAACCTTCGCGGATGGTGTTATCTCCCTGGTGCCGAAGAAACAGAAAACCGCCACCATGAAGGACTATCGTCCAATAACGCTGCTAAACGCCGATTATAAGTTATTTGCGAAAGTTCTGGCTAACCGATTAAAAGGAGCATATGCAGAAATCATGCATTGTAACCAAGCGGCAATATCGAAAAAGAACATTATTGACACATTGGCGGAACTGCGTGACACGCTGATCCATCTACGCAGAGAAAATAAAGCGGTGGCTTTGATCAATCTCGACTTTCAACAGGCTTTTGATAGAGTGCGCCATTCGTATCTGTGGAACTGCTTAACGGCTGCGAAATTTCCAGTGCCGGTAATCAACCTTATTCAGGGACTCTACGGCACGGCACAGTCTCGAGTCTTATGGAACGGATGGTTTTCCAGGCCGGTACGAATACAACGATCAGTACGTCAAGGCTGCCCGCTATCAATGGGATTGTTTTCATTGGCATTGAATCCTTTACTCCAGAGGTTGCAACAAACCATGCGAGGAGTCAGTGTATACAATGAACGGTTCACACTTACAGCCTATGCTGATGATGTGACTGTGGTGGCTGCAGATAATGAAGACATGACGACCATGCAACAGGGATTGGAGCAGTACACAACGATGTCCGGTGCAGTGTTAAATGCTGAGAAATCGGAGATCCTAATATTAGGAAATTGGCCGGCACCGCCACAGACCTTGGGGATGCAATGTGTGACTACTACAAGGATACTTGGAATATGCTTTATGGCAAATATAGAAGATACGATTGCAGTTAACTGGAGGGAAAAAATTAATAGTTTACGCCATTCCTTATCCATGGAGAGGATCCGGAACCTGAATTTGCTACAACGCATCTGGTACCTGCATACTTATGGTCTAAGCAAAATTTGGTATGTGGCACAGATTCTGCCGATTGCAAAACGTGACGCACAGAAATTGGAACAACTCCTTGGTTACTTTTTGTGGACTGGAAAAGCATATAAGGTGAGCCGGCCTCAACTACGTTTGCCTCCGTCCAAAGGTGGTTGCGGCTTAGTGGACATTGCCAAGAAATGCATGGCCTTATTGGGGAAAACCGCCACACAATCATTGCGCGGATCTGGCTCATCCATTGACCAAAATTTCTGGAAGGAACAGCTGCATAACCCTCAGGTGGCACTCAACGGATTTAAACCCACTGTCCTTCACCTAAAACGAATTCTGGACAACAACGATGACATTACGGCCTTCGAATGCACCCGGAACCACTACCGTATGCTCACGACAGTTCATCTGGTGCCCAGAGTGGCAGAGAAATATACCAGGGAGTGGAAAGTGATCTGGCAGAATTTATTTTGTAAACATGTGCCCAGTGATTGGCAGGAAACCACCTATGAAGTATTAAATGAGACTATACCGACAGCGGATAAACTCTGGCGACATGGAAGGGCACAGTCAAACCAATGTCCATCTTGTGCCGCCGTCGACACATTGGACCACCGGATCGCTTCCTGTAAGCAGGTTGAAGTCATCTGGGTAGAGCTCAGGACCTACGTCGCCAAATGGTGCCCACCGCAAGCTCCACCATGCCTTGAGAAGCTCCAGCGTTTGGAATTTCATTTTCAGAATACTGCACTCCAACGCTGTGTAGTTTGGCTGGTAATGGGAACAATGTACTGGATCCTTAAACAGAATAATGGCCCAGTGGCGCAGAGGAAGGATTGGGTCAGTTTTCTGAGACAGGCACGCTGGCAACTGATAACTTCTGGTCTTAGCAAATCAATGCAGCCGTACATAACACGCCTTGCACTTTAAATACGACAATGCAACTATAATCAAAATAATATATACATAAAAAAAAAAAAAAATTAAAAAAAAATAAAATAAAAAATAAAAAAAAAAAAGCTAACTTTGAGTATCTGTTATGAAAATAACTGATCATGTGTCACCTAAAAAAAATAACAGGTTAAACTTAAAGTAAAAACTAAAAAAAAAAAAAAAAACAAAAACAAAAAAAAAACTACAAAAAAAATATAAAAAAAATAAACATAAAAAAAAAAATTAGCAGTCAAAGCACCGTTTGTAAGTAAACAGGTTTTTAGAAGAGGATTCGTTAATCCAACTTCTAGGTAAAATATATTGTGATTTTCGCGTTGTAGGTTAGGCATCAATTAAAATAATAGTAAGTTGTGACTTAAAGGAAGCGTATGCAATGATTCGCCTTTCACCGGGAAGATGCCCAAACTTGATCATTTAGAGGAAGTAAAAGTCGTAACAAGGTTTCCGTAGGTGATCCTGCGGAAGGGAAAAAAAAAAAAAAAAAATATTTGACGAATTTTCTTATAAACTCTTGCATAGAAAAACAAGTCTATTCATATGCAAGGATGATGATAAAATAATATGAAAAATAATTTTATTTGTTTCACAGATTTCTATTGACGCCGCTTCTCCGTTCCCAGTCCCCACTTTTGCCTATCTAGACACATTTCTTCTCTCATTGTTTCATTCACCATTCAAGCAAAAAAAAAAAAAAAAAAAAAGAGTTATTTAGTCACTGAGGAAAAGGATTACCAGCTTGTTTTTGAAAAGTATAATTTTTATGCATATTCCACATTCGCGGTAACACGACCAAAACAACGTTTCATGCTTACAGTGGCATATTTCATAAACCATTAATTTGAAATGTGAAACCCTTTTACTACATAACGATAGGTACCCATCAGGACAAAAGTTGCGAAATTTCACAATTATTACTTTTAATATTATTAATTATTACTAGCCCACTACTTAGTTACTTAGCTTTTACTTTTGTACGCCATAAAAGCTATTTAAATGTCTGCTGTAGGTCTAGCTTCCTATAAAATTGCAATAGAAACGATAAATTTTGCCTTGATTAAAGTGAACAAATTATTGAAGAGGGACGTTGAGAATATCAACACACCAAATTAGGCACAGAGTAACTGAAAAATACCTTGAAAGTGTATACACTAAAAGCCTTTTAAACAGCATAAAGTTAGAGACAGTGCTATTTTAGCAGTTAATTTTTAAATTCTCTTTTTTCGTGCTTGCATTTGTCAGCACATTCTCATTTTCAAAATGTTCCACACGATGAACTTTTGGGTACAAATGAATGGACTGTCATATACCTCCTTATAAATAACAGGTTACAAATCATAAGATGAATATTTACTAACATGTTTAGTTATTATGTTATTGAATAATAACACTTAAATATATTGTATAAATAGTTAAGCAAAAAATAGTCTCCTATTCAACACTTATTTTCTCCCAGTCTAACTGACAATTAAAAACTAATAATGAAATATGATTGCTTTTCCAAAAATTGTTGCATCTTATGGAGCAAAGGAGTAGAAAAAATAACAGTATAATATATTATTAATACATTTCCAGCTAGATTAAAATTAGTATAGTAGAAATTTGATACATCTGTTTTAAACAACTTTGTTTTTGCTGAAATTATAGATTTTGGAAATGTCATAAATGGGTACCCTTCACTTCGGTAAAAACTAAACAGTGAGAAGGACTTGTGTAGTTTTGACACAAAAGCAGTGCATTTACATCCATACGTTCTGGAATTATTAGTGTTGGGAGTTATATGTAGTGTAAACTTCAAAATATACGTTAATGAAGTTAAATATGTACTAAAAGCGTAAGAGCTAGGAATCATGCTATGTAGTATATCCTGAAATACAAAGTACTTATTAGCAACATAAGATAAAATTTTCAACGTCTTAGTGTCTGGTTAGCTGTCGAAATGGTAGTTTGGTGCCCAATAAGCTAACTTTACCATAAATGTAAAATGTCGTCTGGTCACTAAACGGTAAAATTCAAATGGAGATTTTTCCCTGTAGACAACAAGAGAATCTCAGTTCTAAGGTACATACTCCATGGGTGCTAACCATTTATCAGGTCAATCAATTAATGGATAAGTGACCGGGATTTGAACCGCGGATCTTCCGCTCTACGCGTGGCTGCTCTAACCACTGCAGCTGGATGTTCTTCGGTCTCACAGTATTGCCACGGCTGAGACTCTATCACGTGGGTGTTGAAAGAAATACCACATTTATCGTGAAACCTTTATTCCAGTCCACATTTATCTACAACTTTCTTCCTCGCAACAATACACCCGGCGCAACTATGTGTTTCCCGGTACTGATATCCACGCGGTCGACGTCATGAGACTGGAGATAGTTCCACGCACGTGAGTAAGTGCGTAAGTGTGAACGTGTGCCTGCTCGTGAATACATGGGTAAGTGCGTAAGTGCGTGTGTAACTGCGAACTTGTGAGTGTGTAAGTGCCAGCTCGTGATTACATGGGTAAGTGCGTATCACTACAGCTGTTCCCTGGTTTTGTTAATTCAATCTTCCCCTCATTTTACCACTTCTTCATGGCCATGTGGTTTCCCTCATTGGTGGAAATCCAGGTTATGTCCGCGATATTCGATTTTCCACCAATAAGCATGCCCTGTCTTGGCGGGTGCTTATTGAGGGGTTTTTGCTTCACTGCACACAGCGTCACTATTAACTTTACAAATATTTCTAAAGGAGTTTCATATCCTTTGTTCTCCAATGTCTGGCGACCTTACCCTAATGACGGTTTTTCCCGTGGTCTCCGCAATTTTTAGTATATGTAGTCCTTTTAGATAACTAAGGTATATGGTCTAGCCAAATATTTTATTTATTAATTTCCCTTAACAATCAATTCGACTTATCTCGTCACACCACTGAGCTACTATGGCAACTTGCCCATACGACCAATTCCCCAAATGGTTTCGTATTTGCCAGGTAGACCACAAGAAAATCACAATGCAAAGATACATGCCCTAAGGGCGACTTAACAATCTTAAATATTTTATGTAAAATTATATTTTAAATAAGTAACCATTTATAAAGTCAATCAATTAATGAATAATTGAGCGATATGGATAAAAATCCAGACTTTTCCACCTGTGATGATTTTCAGTAAATCAGGATAATCATTCTTGCAGAGCTAGGTATGTGCATGTAAAATGCAATTATTACAAGTATGAATTACCCTGCCAAAATGTCGCTATTTGCACTGCAGTAACATTTATATTAATATGAGGATGCAAGACATATCCAATACAATTATCTCAATATTTACGAAAAGTGAAAAAGTCTGGGTTTGCATCTATACCCCTCAATTGATTCTTTCAAACACACAAGCAGTGTGTGGGCAATGTTTGGGAGGTAGAATTAGGGCTGAAAAATTCAATACCATAGTGAATGTTATATATCAGGGTAAGGTGACCTAAATCGCACCTATTTATAGAAACACCAACTTAATTTTATAAGCACACAAAATCGTAACCGGAAGCAGTGATCATTGAAATCTTCAGTACTTAAGCATTCTGTGATTTTTTTTCTAAAATTGTTAAATCACTAAGAAATATTATTTAAACGTCGAAACAATTTTGATTGCATTTGGTGTCACTTAGGAAAATTTCCGAAATGGCTTCTGTAGTTGCCAAAATCACAGCTCACTATTTGGCATTGAATTCAACTGACTTTAACATTTAATTGGACTTAAGTCTTCTATCATTCAACATAATACATATGAAACACAACTAAAGAGACAAATAATACCAAAAAGACTAAAGTCAAAATGTTAAATATCACAAGTAGCAAATGTTGCAAAAGAAAACAATGTCCTTTTTAGAATTACTAGCACATTGTTCATGGACCCACTTTGCACTCGCTTGGCACTGAACCATATTTTCCATCGTATCGTCCTTCCAAGATTATTTATTTTTTGTCGATCCTACGCCTTTATGGCAAACATTTTTTATAGAGCGTCCCTCTGGATTTTCACTTATTTTTTCTTAGGATTTTCCAACCTGTCGGTGAGTTTTCTCTTGAACTTCTTGAGTTTTCCTATTTGCGCCTCTTTTTTCTCTTCTAGTAGCAGTTTATGAGGTGCTGCTGTTAACATCTCTGGTTTTCGTGCAGGTTTAGGACATGTGTTGTATATGACACGCGGAGTCCGAAGAGGAAATAAATTATAATAGTGTCAATTGCCGTAACATGGTAGTGCGCAATGGCGGTGCGATTTGAGCACACTGTAATTGTGCGATTTAGGCAAAGCGACCGTTTCATTTTTCCCTGCCCGCCACTCCTAACCACGTGTAAGTTTAACGACCGTTTTATCGTAAAACTGTAGGAAAAGCAAGCAACTATCACTAAATATATAGTAAGAATATGATAAACAAATTACCAATAGTCAGACTGCTTAGACGATTGTTGTAAACACTGCAGAAATATGAAAAAAAAAAAAAAAAAAAAAAAAGGTCCAGATTTATACAGAGACGAGACGAACGCCAGCAACCTCGCCAAACTACTGCAGAAGTTGATGCAGGTTCTAGTACTTACAAAAATTAACTCTAGGTGACACATGCAAACAGAAGCGCTGTTCCTCTTCGTGGTGCGATTTATGCAACGTCACCATCAGTAAAGATGAAAATTAATACAAAAGGAATGTTTCAGGTTCACTGACTTTACTGTATGTCTAGAGTAAAATTGTTTTATTTGACGTATGTGTCCAGAAAGTTTCAGATTCTGTAGGTAGATACACCACATTAACTAGCAGGTACTGCCTCATGTGGAGGGGAGGATTGAAGCCGGTAAAACACAGCCGCCCTCACGTCAGGACGAGATATAATGGGTGTTGTGTAAGGAAGCAGATCTAGACAGTAGTAAATAAAAAACTATGGGTACATCTGTAATCGCATGTAGAAGAGTATCCGCTGGCTCAATTAATTCTTGAACCGATGCGCCAAAGATTGTAGAGATATTCGTCATGACCACCAAAAACATAGAGACGTCCCGTGTAAGGTTTCGAGGTGGAATGACCTGTGGTCTCAATTAGGCCAACTTAAATATCCTACGGGCGAGACTTCAGCGTTCTGTTCATCTAAATTCACAATGTGCCTAGCCTGGTTTCAAATTGTCCTGAATGTTGCCTTCTGTCTTGCCTTGTCTGTCACGGAGGGGATTCCGGTACGTCAGCCGATGGCATATTGTGCGTCAGACCACGGGAGAAAGGACGATATGAAAGTATCCTAAAGGCGGCCAGAACGCATCACAGGCAGAACTACCTCGGTGGGTCTCTAACAGATGCAGGCAGTTCTTCAACCCAACTGAGTTCCAGGCAGCCACGGAGAGCGCACCACCAAGCCAGGTCCGGCTGATCAATCAGTCCCCCCGTCGAGCAGCCAGCCGACCACAGTGCCTTCCCTCAGTCAAACACTGTTTTCAAGCACAAGCTCCACCGCAGCGTATCTTACCGGCGACCCCACTGACACAACCTGGAAAGATCGGGTAGAGAGAGAATGAAATAAAAGGGAGTGGTTTGGGGGGCTGTAAGGTATATATCCGTCCCAGAATTCATCTGGGAAAACCCAAGGTAAGGAAAGTCGGCCGCGGGAATCGAAACCGCTAACTCCCGAATGTGGGACACAGACTTTACCGTCTGAGCCATCCCGCTCGGGAGATGTTGCCTCACTGCAATATCGGAGGTTTGTTCGGCGAACGCACCTGTAAAGGAATGTACCAAATGCTTATGGCGTACCATGAGAACTCCACTAAGGAACAATGTAACTCTCGGCCTCCACAGACAATGATTTATTCACCTTCCTGCTTTAAATGGTAACTCCTCGATTGCGACAACAGGTTACAAATAATAAGGAAAGGTCATAAAGTTGTCTCCTAAATGGGTGCAGACATTTAAACATCGTGGAAGCCTGGAAGTGATGTACGACTTATTCCCACCCTTCCTCCTCCAACTCATCCTCCTTGGAGGCACAGAGCCTCAGAGTTCGATTTGGAAATCTATCCCCAACCTCGTTTAAATCACCCGACTTATCTATGAGCCTGAAGTTAGTCTCTTATCTCGCCAAAGTGAGATGGAGGCGTCACTACACAGTTAACGTGTCGAAGATGTCTTTAAAGGGAATGGAATGCCGTGTTGCTGCTTCCTGCGGAGGGAAACATTTCTTAATTAAATGAAACATCTGGGAGTGTTGGCAATTGTTTGTGGCTTTCTAAGAATAACATTCTCGAGAACTAAGGTGTTATTTGCCTGTCGTCACCTTAATCATTTTCTAGCTCGGGGGGGGGGGGGCAGAGAATATGTATAGTGACGTGCATAAAATGTGGCCCATAATGGAACGCTACTGATTATATTGTAACGTCCTAACTGGAAGGGAATAAAGGACGATTACATTGGGAGCGTAGTGGGAATGCGCATTGGTTGAGCAACTCATAACACTGATCCAAAGTGTACAGAACTATCATGGTTTTAATGTAATTAAACACAATTAATTGTTACCTGGAACAGATGTAAAGACTTACACCACTCACATATTTGGTGATCTATGCTCGGCAGAGCCTCCAGCACAATCCCGTTGTTTTTTCTATCACTAGTCCTGCTACTTTGTATTGTGGAGGTCTTTTTATAAGATAGTAAACGCCCCCACTCAGAAAGTGACCAAATGTGGAATGCTAGACTTAGGTATCTTTAGCTAGCATAAACTCTACATGATATCATAGGAATTGACTTGATGGCTAGTGCCACAGCCTTATGCTAGCACTCTGTATTGAACCACGTTGTGAAATGAGGTTTAAAATTGATTTCATGACATACGTTACAGTATTGGTAATGACAAATATAGCCCCACCCTCTGCCAGTATCAACTTTCTGGTCCTTCAGTATAATTTCTAGCCGCTGGATGGGTAGGGTACTTTCACTCCCGCCAATTAGGCCAAACTGCCGAAGGGTAACATTAAACGCTACAGGTTCTCACTAGCAGAGTACCGTTGAGCAATGATTCGTTGAATATAGGCTAATATGTGGGGTGAGTAAAAAGTATGGTACAATGCTTGTAACTTTGTTGTTATAGTTTTGTGAAATGATATTTTTTAGAATGTAACATATCAACATGTTTTCATATTACTATGATTGTGAATAAGACGTGACATTTTTTAATGGCAACATTTTTGTTTCACTTCTTCTTTTTTTTTTTTTTTTTTTTTTTGGTCATCAGGTAGACGCTTGTTTGAAATGTAATTTAAATTTATTAGGATGTATTATTACACCACATGAAATTTAAACCAAGAAAACACATTCATAACAGAATTAGTGGTGCTCTGTTCTAACACATGATGAATGCACTTCGAAAGGTGTAAA